>PVLD010003860.1:0-135030 GCA_004027595.1 Dinomys branickii | reverse complement strand
AAAAAAAAAAAAAAAGCAGCTAGAGAAAAGAAACAGATCACCTATAAAGGAAAGCCCATCAGAATCACAGCAGACTTCTCAGCAGAAACCATGAAATCAAGAAGAGCTTGGAGCGAGGTATTACAGATTCTGAGACAAAACAGCTTTCAACCCAGACTGATATATCCTGCAAAACTATCCTTCAAATTCAATGGAGAAATAAAATATTTTCACAACAAAGAACTGAAGAGCTTCATGAGTGAAAAACCAACATTACAAAAAGTACTAAAAGTTATTCTAGACAGAGAAAAAAGAGACCACAATAGCAAGAACAACAATAGAAAGGAACCCTTAAGCAGAACAAGCAATTAAACAAATAGCAAAAGTAGGAAAGCAACAGCAAGTAAACAGCATGACAAGAATAAGCCAACATATAACGTTTATAACCATTAATGTATATGGCCTCAATTCACCAGTCAAAAGAAACAGACTGGCAGAGTGGAATAAGAGACAAAATCCCACAATATGCTGTATACAGGAAACACACTTTACTCAAAAGGAAATCCACAAACTGAAAGTCAAAGGATAGAAAACAATTCTCCATGAAACAGGTTCCCAGAAAAAAGCAGGGGTAGCTATTATGTTTGCAGACAACGTACAATTCAAACTGAAAACAATCAAAAGAGACAAAGAAGGCCACTACATACTAGTTAGGGGAAAGCTGTAAGAAAGAGATAACAATCCTAGACATGTATGCACCAAATAATGGAGCACCACACTATATAAGGCAAATCTTAACGGACATAAAAAACCAAATAATCAATAACACTATTGTAATAGGGGACCTAAACACCCCTTTGATGCAAAGACACAGGTCAACTGGACTAAAACTCAGCAAAGATATAACAGACCTGAAACAAATGTGTGAACAAATGGACTTAGTAGATGTATACAGACTGTTCCACGCCACAACATCAGAATACACATTTTTCTCAGCTGTACATGGGACTGTCTCTAAAATAGACCACATTCTAGCCCATAGAGCATACCTACCTAAGTGCAAAAGGACTGAAATTATCCCATGCATATTATCTGACCACAGTGCAATGACACTGGAAATTAATGACAAATGGAATTCCAAAAACTCCACAAACACTTGGAAATTAGACAACAACCTCCTGAATAACCAATGGGACACAGAAAAAATTAAAGAAGAAATTAAAAAATATCTACAAACAAACAAAAATGCAAATACAACTTACAGGAATCTGTGAGATGCAATGAAAGCAGTCCTCAGAGGAAATTTATAGTGATGAATTAACACATAAAGAAAACAGAAAGAGAGCAAATAAATAGCCTAATGCTACACCCCAAACTTTTAGAAAAAGAAGAACAAGTCAAGCCCAAAGCCCAAAGAAGGGAGGAGATTATAAAGCTTAGGCCAGAAATTAATGCAACTGAGACAAAGAACACTCTTCAAAACAATAAGTGAATCAAAGAGTTGGTTCTTTGAAAGAATAAATAAAATTGATAAACCCCTAGCCAACTTTATCAAAAAACGAAAGGAAAGAACTCAAATTCATGCAATAAGGAATGAAAAGGATGAAATCACTACAGATCCTACAAAAATTCAAAAGATCATTAATACCTACTTTGAGAATCTTTACTCCCATAGGATAGAAAACTCAGAGGAAATGGACAGATTCCTAGAAATGTACGAATTACTGAAGTTGAACCAGGAAGATATAAAAATCCTGGACAACCCAATATCAATTAATGAGATTGAAAATGTCATTAAAAACTTACCAACAAAGAAAAACCCAGGCCCTGATAGATTCACAGCAGAATTTTAAAAAACATTCAGCAAAGATTTAATGCCAACACTCCTCAAACTCTTCAATGAAATTGAAAAGGAAGCAATTCTCCCTAACTCATTTCTGGAGGCAAGTATTATACTCATACCAAAACCAGAGAAGGACCCAACCAAGAATGACAACTATAGGTCAATCTCCCTAATGAACATAGATGCAAAGATACTCAATAAAATACTAGCAAATAGAATGCAGCAAATCATAACGAAAATTATACACCATGACCAGGTTGGATTCATGCCAGGAATGCAGGGATGGTTCAAAATTTGCAAATCAATTAATGTAAGACACCATATCAATACAGCCAAAGACAAAAACCACATGATCATCTTAATAGCTGTGGCCAAAGCTTTTGATAAAGTCCAACATGCATCCATGTTAAAAACCCTAGAAAAAATAAGGATAGATGTCCTTTACCTCAATCTGACTAAAGCCATCTGTGACAAACCAATAGCCAACATTATACTAAATGGACAAAATCTGAAAGCTTTCACTTTAAAGTCAGGAACAAGACAAGGATGTCCACTGTCACCACTCGTATTCAACACAGTTCTAGAAGCATTAGCCAAAGCAATTAGACAAGAGAGAGAAATAAAAGGAATAAGGATAGGAAAAGAAGATGTAAAACTATCACTATTTGCTGATGACATGATACTTTACATGTAAGATCTCAAAAACTCCACAAGAAGACTCCCGGAATTAATTGACAAATTCAGCAGTGTAGCTGGATACAAAGTTAGCACTGAAAAATCAATAGCATACCTATATACAAACAACAAACAGACTCAGAGAGAAATTAAGGAAACCATACCTTTTATAATAGCATCCAAGAAATTGAAATATTTAGAAATCAATCTAACAAAAGAAGTAAAAGATCTATTCAATGAAAACTACAGTACTCTGAAAAAAAGAGATCAGAAAGGATTTTCATAAGTGGAAAAACATTCCCTGCTCATGGTTAGGAAGAACGAACATTGTGAAAATGGCCATACTACCAAAATTGTTGTACAGATTCAATGCAATTCCCATTAAACTACCATTAACATACCTCAAAAATCTAGAGAAAACATTCCTTAAATTCATCTGGAACTAGAAGAGACTCAGAATAGCAAAAGCAATCCTGGGCAACAAGGATGAGTCAGGTGGAATCACAATCCCTGACCTGAAATTATACCACAAAGCTACTGTAATAAAATCAACCTGGTACTGGTTAAAAAACAGACCTGAGGATCAATGGAACAGACTTGAAGATGCAACCAAAACCACAAACACACCAGCCACCTAATATTTGACAAAGGGGCTAAACAAGCTCACTGGAAGAAAGATAGCCTCTTTCATAAATGGTGCTGGAAAAATTGGCTCACCTCTTGTCAAAGACTGAAAGTAGACCCAAGTCTATCACCATACACCAAACTCAAATCAAAATGGATCACAGATCTCAATATTAAAATAGAAACACTAAATCTATTAGAAGAGAAGGTATGTAAAAATCTTGAAGACATAGGAGTAGGCAGAGGGTGCATGACCAAAAATCAAACTGCAAGGGAAACACTTCAAAGAATCAATAACTGGGACCTCATCTTACTGAGAAGTTCTTGCACATCGAAAGAAATCACCAGCAGAGTAAAAGGAAAACCCATAAATTGGGGAAAAATCCTAGCTGTTGGTCCCTTGGACAAAGGTTTTCTATCTAGAACATACAAAGAATTAAAAAACATGAACCTGTGCAAATTCGAATACCCAATCCAGAAATGGGCATCTGAGATGAATACACACTTCTCAGATAAAGAAATACAAATGGCAAATAAATATGAGAAAATATTCTACATCGTTTGTCATTGAAGAAATGCAAATTAAAACAAAATTGAGATTTCATCTCATTCCAGTAAGACTGGCCAGCATTAAGAAATCAACCAATAACAAATGCTAGTGAGGCTGTGGAGAAATAGGAACTCTTCACTGCTGGTGGGAATGCAGACTGGTGAAACCACTGTGGAGATGGGTTTGGAGATTTCTCAGCAAACTAGGTCTAGAGGTCCCATTCAATCCAGCTATTCCCCTTCTGGGTATTTTCCCAGAAGATCTGAAAACATCATATCACCACAATATATGTGCACCCATGTTTATAGCAGTGCAATTTGTAATAGCTAAATTGTGGAAGCAACCCAAATGTCCATCCACAGAAGACTGGATAAAAAACTTTGGCATTTTTTACATAATGGAATACTACTCAGCTATAAAGAAAGACAAACTAGAGGCTTTTATAGGCAAATGGTCACAATTAGAGACCATATTCACAAGTGAAATAAATCAGATGTGCATATACAAACAGCGTATTGTATCATTAGTGTAAGAACCTGAAAGTGGGGGTATAAATTAGGAGGTAGGAAAGGAAACTGCTCAAAAGTAAAGGGCAACTGGGATGAGGGCAAGGAGAAAAGGAAGAAAGGGATTACTATGTATGTATGTATATACAGGATGGCTAACATGGTTGCACTATTGTCTCATGTCGCTTTATTGTAAGGCACAGTCAATGATTAGTTGTTTGATCAATCTTGTATGTCAATATGCGTTACCCTGAACATACACTTGAAGTTATCAATATGTAATACAACAACCATTGTTAATTCCCTGTTACCTTATCTGTAATTCAGTTTTTGTACTGTTCTTATGCTACTTTGTGTCTGTTTGCTAATGTTTTTGTTCTTTTACTTTTAAAATTGAAAAAAAAAAAAAAACTCCAGCCAGGGATGTGGCTCAGCAGCATGGCACCTGCCTGGCAAGCACAAAGCCCTGAGTTCAATTCCTGGTACCAAAGAAATAAAATAAAACAATTTAAGCCCAGTTTTTGGTCTTTGTACATATCATTATGTTGTTAGTGCTTACTTCAAATCTGCTTTTTAAACACACTGATAAACAGTGATACAAAGATCAGGAACAAAGTGGACCCATGGCAAGCCTGAATACTGCCAAACCTTTGTGAATTTATTCTCAAAACACACCTATGTAGCATATGCAGGGCCCACATATATACCTGGGAGATGTCAGATTTAAACTGAACTCATGTCTGAACATGTCTTAACGAATAACTCACTAGAATGTGCTAACTTGAAATGTGCATTGACATTATTAACACCCAACACTGATGGCACCAGTGCTTCAGAAATTAGGGCAACAGACAATTGTTTTTGTGCAGCAGTAACCATTGACAGATACTGTTTGCAACTGAACGACTACAATGAGTTTTTAAGGTATTTTTAAATGCCCTGCAGAAGATGAACACCCTGATGCCTACAGCCTAAGGTCTGGAGGAGGACAGCATGTCCAGCTGTCCTTGGATGCCACTGGAAACTAAGAGACCAAAGAGGACAGAGGCAAGGTCGGTGAAAAACAAGTGCATAGTGACAGAGAACAGAACTCATGTAAGCAGGTTAAGTCCTCGAGAGTAACTGAATGAGAAATCCCCTTCAAGTTCAAAACACTTGCATTCAATATGCAAACAAATCCCTGGAATGGGTTAAAAGTGCTGAGAAGAGAGCACACATACTACAAAGGCAGAATGTGGGGTCTAGAATAGTATACATTTTCTGAAGCTGTTCTTCCAAAAAAATCCATAAACTTGGAGAAATCATAATTGGCCAACTGAACAGCCAATGAGCTTGAGGGGAGATTTTTAAAAAGATCCAACTTCTGTTTTCTTCCCTGGGAAGGTTTGGGAGCACTACATAAACCAGATCCTCAAACACAGACAGGTATCTTACACAGACTGTACCAAGTATAAAGAGAGGAGGCAATCACTTCCACTATGAAGACATTTGAAAACGTGTAGTCAGTTAAATCTTCTGGACCAGTTGACAAGTAAGTCATAACCTCTTCTGGTCTCCTTTACATCTGGACAAGCCATGCCAAGCCCCCAGCCTTTTGCAGAGACCTGGCTGACACAAGAGAGAGGATGTGGCAAAACTGGCTGGAGAAGTGCTGGGACCTGGCAATTTCAGGATCCTAGGGTGGCCCAGATGATTACCAGGACCCTTATGTAGAATTTCTCTGGAGCTCCCAGGAGATGCTGATGTTACAAAGACTAGCTGCCAGGAGGAGCCTGCTATCCTTCCTCCTCATAGCAGCCAGACCCAGGGTGTACTTTTATTTTTGCTCTTTTTCTTTTCTCTCTTTGGCACATATATGCTTTACAGAGCAAGCTTTTCCCTTAACTCTTTACTTATCACATAAACTTTTGGCACGGTTTTTGCTTGTCTTGTCCAATTCTTTATTCGAGGTGAGAAGGACCTGGAATAGTTCTGTTTGGCAAGCTGTTTCTAAAGCAACTACCCAACAACACCAAGGGCAAGTGTGGAGGGAAGGGCTCTAGAGTCATCCAGACCAGGAATCAATTTGCAAGCTATTGGCCCTGGAGTAGATTACACAACCTAGCAGCTCCTTAGCTCCCTCACTTGAAAAAGAGAGATACGTAGTATGGCTGTCATAGGAATTAAAAATAAATTGCATGAGCACACAAGCTTTGGGAAAGGGAGCAAAGCTGTTTCCCGCTAACGAAGGGAAAGCAGCTGATAAATGGTCATCATCATAGTCATTATTAACATCAAACTCCAGAACTCTCAACCAAATTAGTTCTTATAGCTGCTAAAGGTATCACAAGATACTTCCTATGACAGGCCCCAAATGCTAGAGTAAATGCTCAGACACATGATTAAACCAGGGAAGCATCACATTTACAAGTGTGAAAGGATGTTCACAGGACAGACAGATCATTAGAGATCCTGTGTTCTGCAAGAGGAATACCAGGCAGCCCCAGAAGACAAGACACAGGAGAATTTCTTTAAAATATATGAAGGAGCCAGATCCTTTCCAGGGAGGCAACAAAAATTCAAGACTCCATGGGCTGGGGATACAGCTCAGTGGCACAAGCGCCTGCCTGGCAAGTGCAAAGTCTCAAGTTTGATTCCTGGTACCAAAACAAACAAACAAACAAAAAATTAAGACTCCAAAATAGTAGAAGCTATTGAGCCCTATACATTTTCAATATGGCAGAGCAACTGATATTTTTTTAAAAATGTATCATTACATTTCAGCTATGACTTAGCATCTAGAAGCAATGAGCAAAATCTTTCTCCATCATGCCATCATGTTGCTATTATGCCCACCAATTCAAGAGAGAAGGGTCTTTCAGTTGCCAGGCTTGAAGAACTAGAAAAGACTAGTACTGTGAGGCCATAAAACTATTGATTTCTCAATTGAAGAGGGGGGCCAGCATTGGCAAACCAGTTAAATGCACACATCTCCACCAACGTATGAGAGAAGTATTCACAAAAATGCCTTTGATGGTGGTAATTTACTTTTCCTGAAAGGGGAATTTGTGACCTAATAATGCCTCATAAATGCTTTTTCTCAAGTGGCCTTATAGTTTAGCTAAACAGCTGAAGAAAATAAGAACAGTATCTTTGTGACCATGAGTATAGAACTAGGGAGTCCTACAAGACCACAGCCACTCATCGGCCCCTTTCCTTACACAACAGGCCTCTTTGAGACTTTCTCCCCCTAATGTGAATTGGCTCCACACTTTTCTTACACATTACTTAAATGCAGAAGCGTTAAACTAACAAGGAGACAGCAATTGGCAAATCCCATTTGCTGTTTCTCCATATATGTATTTACAGCAATAGTAAACCCAAGCCATAAATAACTTTCTGCAAATGGAGCTGTAGTTTTCAATTTCTATTTATATATCATCTAAATTTTCAGTGTTTCCACCCATAACTTCATCTGATCAGCAAATTATTCAGCTCTAAAGGGCTGGTGTTGCTCATTATATAGGTGAGGAAGCTTGGGAATGTGAATGCTCATCTAAAGTTAAACTAGGTTTGTACCTGTAATCTCGAGTTTAATTTTAAGGCTCTGCATTTTGAAATTAGTTGCATTTTAAACACAAGCAGCCCATTAATATATAAGTCCCTAGCTGAGTGACTTATACAGAACTCTTAGCTGGTTGATTTGTAAAAAGAATAATTTTTTTTTTCTTTTTTCCTTTTTTTTTGACCTTTGCTAGCATAAGTAATATAAAATGAAGTTCTGTTTCAACAGAGTATATGATCATTCAACTTTTGCTCTTGAAACTCTTCTTTCAACCTATAAATATCAAAGCCTTGCCAAACTGATGTTGAAATGGCATTCCGATCCAGAGCATGAAATATGCTTATTCAGTCTGTTTAGCTTTCTTAGGGGCTTTTCATATGATACATGCTACTGTCTCCATGTTGATCACAGAATCACAAAAGGTGACAGATGAAGAAACCGGGAACTAAGATAACCATCACTTAAAACATAATACAGAACGCTAATTTTGGGTGCAATGAAAAGCTTATCCTGATGTTGAGTAGTAGAACCATCTCTAATTACAAAAGTATCAATTCTCACAAGTATGCCTTCTTAAACTCTACTTATAACCTCCAGTGCTACATGGGGTACATGACAAAGTGGTATGTCTTCAAATGTCCTGTGATGTAGTGCTCACTTCTATACTACAGAATCCCACATTACAAATAGAGCAGGATTATGGCAGGAAAAAGTTCTTTTAATACAAGAAATCACTATGTGTTTGTCCCTTATGTGTTTGTACCTAAAATGTGACAATTCTATAGTCAATGAAGAAATGTAGGGGCTTATATTAGGGGCTTATACCCGCAGCACTTACCCTAGTTAGTAAATCACTATATTTAAATCATGCATACACAAAAAAATCAAACTATAAAAGGCCACTTATAAAAACCAACAGAACCTGTAAAATGTTTTATTATGGTAAAATGTATATAAATTTACAGATACATACACACATTTTCTTACTAGTCAGAAAAACAAGACCCAAATATCCAAAAGCAAACACACAAATATTTGAAACAGCTGCATAGGTTTCAGCATTAGTTACATATGCCTGTGATACATTTGTGTAATTTCTTAATTTAGAAAAACAGTAGTTTCTAATTTGTTTTATTTCAAGGTATCATATGCCCAGTGTAAAAAAACAAGCTTTTTCTTAATTACACATGTATAGACAGATAACACACAAAGCAGAATAATGATACTCCCTCTAAACTACCATAGGCAACTGAATGAATAATAAATACTTCATGCAAGTTTGACCTTAGATATGATCTGTCAACAGGCACGTTTTCAACCCACTTTGTAGACTCCTGTGTGCTGAGACCATAAAGGTCTGCTCTCTAGACAAAGGCATCTTGGCCGGACATCGCCAGCCTCTGACATAGTTGCTCGTGTACAACAAATGTGCACTGGCTCCTCTAAAGAAGGGGGAAAGGGAAAAAGAACCACAAAAGTGTATCACTAAAGAAAACCAACCACATATTTGGAATTCTAAGGGAATAAGTTAACAACAAGAAGAAAATAGGCACCTGGCAGGAAAGAATGTTAAGGAAATTATTGAGACATGATACACTTCCTGTCAAAACAATACATGAGCTGGTGATTCATTCAATTAGTATCTTCTAAATACTGTGTGCCTTTAAATGCTCCATAAGTTTAGTGATATTCAATTATGACACAAAAGGACTTCATGTTTTGAGTACTAGGCTGTTCACATCACCCTGTGCCACAAAATACATAGAAACCAGCATGCGCTCACTGTGTTCCCAACAGTGCTTGCACATCACTAAGGCAACATAATGCACTGTAATGCAACAGAATACACATCCTGGGTTGGCTCTGGCTGCAACTGTGGCTTTTAGTGTAATTCAGAATTGTGGGGTGCTTAAGCCCTGGACTGAAGATAGAAACACAGGAATCAATTTGCTTTTTCTTCTTCCCAGTACTGGGGATTCAATGCAGGGCCTTTGCACACTGAGCTATATCCTCAACTGATACTTCAAAATTTTCACTTAGAGACAAGATCTTGCTAAATTGCCCAGACTGGTCTTGAACTTGGCAATCCTGTTGTCTCAGCCTCCCTAAACAATGGGATTACAGATGTGTACCACCATGTATATCAAAGGCTTTTCTTTAAATTTATTAACCAGTGATTACATGTGTTCAAAAACAGGTTTTAAGGCAGTATAAGATTTGTGATTGAATTCTAACACCGCAGATATTCCTCCAATTACACTTATGACCTTAGATGAAGTACACAGATTTTCATTCCAACAGCCATATCTAAAATTCACTCCTGCTTTTATACCATCACTGAAGCATGCATATACTTACAGATTACATTCAAAACACTGTAGCAGTGGGCAAAAGCTAAACTATATTTTGATCCGTATCACATCAAGCATGACTATGCGAATATACCTTCTCTCAGGATTCTGAGAACACCCTACCCACATCACCTCATTAACATGTACACATTTATTGGTTGTCACGGTGTCTGATTCTGAAGCACTGAGAACTCCTGACAGTCTACAAGGAAGCTTCTCATCAGTGACCCTCCAGCACCCACCATGCGCCTGCATCCTAGGCATTCCTGGCCAAACTCAGTGCAGTGAAGACTCACAAGCAAACAGAGCCCCGGAAAATCTCTGGAGCAGAAAAGCTTTGGGAAGAAATGCTGGATGTTAGCAGGGCTTACAGTCCCTACACCCAGGAGGTAAAAATCTCCACTACAACAACGCCCAATGTCCAAACCACCAATATAATAGAATAGCTTTATCTTGAGGTGTTATGCAAAGGTTGTGGAATGTCATACTTTAAAGACAATGAGCTTTTCATAAGCACAAGTTTCTTTTCTTTAATATTAGTAGGCAAGAACCACACTATATACAGTACTAAAGGTTTTAGAGCTTTGCCCTACCATTTTGAAAAAAAAATTTGTGAGAAATCAAACAGAAGGCAAATCTACCACATTTCATGAGAGAAAGGTGGTATGGAGGAAAGAAAGAATGAATGAACCATTATAAATGATCTTATGTTAGCTGAGACTTGACATTTATCAAAACTGCCATATGTTTCAGGAAATATTCTCCATCCAACCTAAAGAGAGTTAAGTACATTAAGGTCCATCTGCAAAAATGAAATTAATACTCATTTCAGTCATCTTAGAACTCAATTAAAAATAATTACTAGATTATTACTGGCTGATTCCACCTCACTGCTTACGAAGTATTCTGACAATAACAACATGACCTGCTGTGACTGGGTAATCTCAAGAGTATGAGCAACAATTTCTTCCTGCAAAGACATAACCCTGAAATACTAGCTGCAAACTCAGTGGCCTGAGCAGTCTCACCTAGACATATCTAGTCAAATCTGCAAATGTGCTCTGGAGACCAAGCATAATGCTCATAACCTGAGGAGGCCTAAGATACCGTCCTTCCCTCCAAGGAGAAGCAAAACCTGAAAGATGAACACACCATGGGGATGGGCTGGCCTCGACTCCTTGGGTTTCAGCTGAGATCCAAGGCCCAGGGAGGTGACATGACCCACCTGATGTATCAGCGACAGTGTAGGATTTCAACCCAAATTCCTGATCCAACCTTTGCTATACCCAGACTGATAATCTTTTTAAAACCTTCCTCTTGGACACAATTTATTGTCCAGTTACAATGAGTGGCACAAAACACCAGCAATTGATTCCAACTCATGCTGTAAAGACTTATAAAATTCACTTAAATGCAGATATCTCACCTACTTGAATTTCTACTGCTGCTTGTCCACCTTTGTGGACAAACATCTGATAAGTGACAGCTAATAAAGATAAAGATTTCTACCAGGAATAAGGAAGAAAAAATCTTATTCTTAACTTTTAACTTTAAAATAACTTGCGATAAACCAATACCAAAATTACATTTAGCGTTCTGTCAAGATGAGATTTTCTTCCAACTGTTCATCATAAATTGAACTTTCCCTAGCTAAGCCCAAGTGAAAATTCACCTAAGATTTTCTGCAGCTATCAAGAAGATAACCTAAGTTATGTATGGGTGAAATGTTTATTGCTTTTTTATTAAAGATGTTAGCACATTTGTATAAAAAGACTAAGAAACAAAGGACATGAGATCTTTGTCTCATAATAAAGAAATTTCTGTCTAAATCTAACCTTTTAAATAAAGCAACAAAAATCCCTTTATTATCAATGAGCAAGCTATCAGTAGCTCTGAAGAACAAATGAGAAAATAATGTGCAAGTATTTTGTACAATAATTTAATATTACAAACATACAACTGAAGAAAAATGTTTATATTTTACTCCCTCTGAGAATCAATAAGTGAAAACCCCATTAAAACATTCATAATAGGTTTTGTACACTGTTCTTTGCCTTCAAGAACAGGGAGTGGCTGGTAGGAAACTTGCTAAGCCTCTAGGGACTACAATGACTGGTATAAAAGCAATGACCAGAAATGCATTGCTGAGAACTTTTGACAAGTTGCAAACTTGGCAACTCTGTGAAAGGCAACACTTACAGAATTAGAAGAGCTGCACCTCATATATGGAGGTAGCTTTCTGAAAATAAAAGAAGAACACACTGAACTCTTCCACAGAATGATAAGCCTGGCTCTTCATTCCCCCAACACTCCACCCCTTCCAAATTTCACCTCCACCAAACCTTATTAACAATCAATGAACCCAGTACCTTTAAACACATCACCATTCAGAGAATGACCATAAATGTCCTATTTGGGAAAGACACTGATGCCAGGGAGACGCAAATGAATTATAGCGTTCAATGAGTTCATGACTAAAGGGAAACCTCCTGGTGCTTCGGCTTGGACTGTTTGCATTTGTACAAATAAAAAGAATGGCTTTGTTTTTGCCCTTTTCCTGGCCCCTTTTCAAGAACAAATGAAAGGGAGCCCTGCTCTCAAGAGTTGTGTCAGACAGAATAAAGACCCAAACAATCTGAAGTTTTCCAAAAAGCTTACGCTAGTAAGATGTTTATTTCAATTTATTTTTTAAGCCAGAGTGTGAAGGAGGGGCTGCATCTGCTCAGGACTGATGACAAAGTGCAGAAGAATGGTAAGCAAATAAGGGAACTCCTCTAAGGCCACTTAGATTTGTCTCCACTTAATGGGGAAATGCTTTTTCATTTAGAAAGGAGAGAAAGAACACCTTTACGTGACAAAGTTGATTGAAAAGGAGTATAGGTGACCTGGAACAAGTTCCAGGCATCTGGACAGGCCAAGATAGGAAAGAATCTGATGGGATTTCCTAACCATGATTTCTCAGCAGCTGTGAAGAATGTCAGATGGATTCATGACAGGAGACAGGTACATACTCCAATTTTCAAAAGGGGCAGATTCTACAAATTCTAGACAGTGGGCATTTCTGCTTGAGCCAAGGTGAGGCTGTAGAACAAACTGAGGGCTGGTGTATGGGTACAAAGGAGAAACACAGAAAACACAGAGCCATAGCGGTTCTCAGGAGGGAGCCGCTTGAGAACCACCCACTTCATTCTGTGAAAAGGGACAGTAAATACAGTATATATCCAGAATCGGATGCTGGTCCAAATGAGTGTTGAATTCATTTAACAACTCTACCTGAAACTAATAATCATCAATCTGAAGGCTATGTACACACCAAATTGCTCTGCCGTAGATCTCAGCCTAGTAAATGAGGGCTTTTTTAAAAAAAAAAAATCTTTGAGCCATTAAAAGAAAATGTATCAACCCTGGGGATAATTCGAAACCCAAAGTGGTAGTGACTACGCTAAGTTCGTAAAAAAACTAAAAGATTTTGAAAGGCTAGGACAAATGGTCCAATGCAGGAAAATAAATTTAAGGTAATATTTAAAGTAGATACATAAGACATTTAAGATGAATATTAAGTTCTATTCATAGGACTAAAAAAATGTTGTACAGGTCCATGAATACCACATACCTCAGCAGCAACATGCATAAAAAGAAACTATAATTGCGAGATGACTGTGAACCTCAAATATCAATAATGCTGGAAAGAAGCACAATAGTTATAAACCACTGTTTAACAAGGAAGTAGTCAACCTTAGGTTCTGTGCTCAGCAATGTACGTAGCCTACCTTACTAGGTTCTTACAACAGCCTATGAAAGAAGGACATGAAAACTAATATGAAAACTTAGGGGCCTTGTGCAAGAAAATGTAGAAGAAGCAGAGCCCGGAGGGTACCCACCTCTGGTTTGCAGCTGCTAATCTTGGCCATGAAGGGAAGACAGAGGCATCTCAGTGAGGCTGGGATGGTTTATGGCCCTCCTCATGATGAAGGTCATCTAGAAGAGCTGCACTTTAAAGCAGACTGAAATAGGTGCCCTATTTAGGATGATAAGAGACTTTAAAATCATATCCCCTAATGGGCTGAAGAAACGCAAGAGTTTTCTTCCCAACCTCAACAAAGGAAAGCTTTAAGGCAGAACATGTCATTAATCTTCAAAAATGTAAGAGGCAATTATACAATAAAAATTATTCGGAATGGTCTCTAAGCCGCAAAACTATGATGAACTTAGTATAGAGAAGAATTGTTTTTAAAAGTCTAAGGTATCCAAAGATGGACTGACATTATCTTTATGATCATGAGTTCCTTATCACTGCAAGTACGCAGGGACATACTGATCACCCCTTTGGAGTTATGCTATCCAGACAACATGTGCATCTTCCAGAGACTACACAACACCTTTTTGGTTTCTTTGAATCCAAAGACTCAGATTCCAATTGTTCATTCACCAGCAGAATGATACAACTTTCTTAGACAGGTCCTCAAAGTCTTTCTTCACATCTGCAAAGCCTGGTCATCTGCTCCCTGAGTAACCGTGCCCTTCCTTTCCCTGCACCCCAGAATTTTCCAATGCAATCCATACCTGACACACAGCAACACAACACCACTACTCTTTGCAGCAGTGCTGTGAGCTAGAAGGACTTGCGATGGCAATTAACAAACTAATTAACCAACCAACATATTTTTTCCTTTGCGTTCCCTACAAAGTAGGCTACATCAAGATCCCTGCTATCAGTGGAACTGCAGCTAGATTGGAAAGTTGAGATTTATACCCAAGAATACACAATGAACCCGGGTGATGAAGCATGAATAAGAGGGACCAGCAATAGAGTGAAAGGAGTTCAGAAAGAAAAACAGCTCCATTGCCACTAATTTAATTGCAGGTTTCGGAAAGCAAGTAGTTTTAACTGTTCTGAGTATTACAACAGATTTTACCATGGGTAGAAGAAAGGCTTATCATAGACAAAGTCAAAGAAATTAGAAATACAGTTCCACAACAGGTTGGTGCTGGAACACCAATGAATACCAAAACCCAAGAAAATTTAAGTCCCTCAAATAAAATGACACTATTTTATATAATCTATGCACATCCTCCTACACACTTTAAACCATCTCTAGATTTCTTATCACACCTAATACAATCTAAACACAATCTAAATGCTATGTAAATAGTTGTAACCCAGTGTTGTTTACAGAATAATGTTAAAGGAAAAAGTCTGCCATGTTCAGTCCAGATGAATATCCTTTTCTATTGTGCATCTCACACCAAGGAAGCAGAACCCATAGGTGGAGGGCTGACAGCACAGGGTATTCCATGGGCAGGTAGCAGCCCTGGCAGATGGAATTGGAGTGTTCACAAGAGGAGCCAGCGGGGCATAGCTGGTACACTGACAGCACCCGAGGGCTTCATGAGGAGTGGCAGGCACTGCCCCTTTTCCCTGGACACTGTTCAGTGCAAAATGCTATAATCACCTAAAAGTTGGGGACATGGCAGCCAAACCCAGCCGGATCCTGGAACCTCCTCTTTTAAAACTGATGCCAGGTCCACATGAGAGTACCTGAACCAAAGTGGTCCCAATGAACAACCAGGCTTCAAATCCTGTGTTAAGGGCTCAAAGCAAATAACCTAGGGTCTCACTAATCACTGAGCACACCCTACCTTTGAAATTCTGACACTTGGTCATACAGCAAACTGGGACACTGGTGAAGCAAGAAAGAGAGGAAAACTATTGAAAAAGAACCAGATGACAATGCATAGACAACAGAGGGTCACTTGAGGGAAAAGAAATTTGTTGTAGAGGGTCTTTGCCTGAACCATGCAGCCAATGAAAACCTTTTGGTTCTCACCACACTTAGAATCCTTGAGGAAACTTCCTTTGCCCCAGAATTTCTCTTTGTCATGAAACAAAGAAGCAAGCAGCCTGTTTGTCATTCTTTTTTCCAGAACTATACCACCCCTTTTGCACCTGGGGATGCTCAAGGAAAGGACCAGGGGAGGCACCTGACCCACCCACATGGGACCTAGACATTCATGTCTGAAATCTCCCTGGACTAAGTAAGTCCAGAAGGACAACTGAGTCACTTCAGCCTGCTGACTGCCAGTGAAGGTGAGATGAGACAAGCACGTCAGCGGTAGTAGGGCCCATCTTTCCTGCAAAGGCTTACAATGCCTCCTGCGTAGCACTGAGCCTGCGACTGCATATTCCTGGCAGTGCTCACCACACAGGAAAGCTGAACTGGCAAATGTTCTCCTCATTTTCAAATTTCATGACCATGTAGAAGGTTAAAACTGAGAGGGTCACAGAGATCGTCAGTGTGATCCTTCCTGCTTCACTGGATAAGGAAACCGAGACCAGAAGTGGTTCCTACTTGCCCAAGGTTACAGCTGAGAAGTCACCAGGCTCTCCATGCCCGCCTCAGACTCCCAGTCTACAGCAGCTTCCCCTGCGTCACGCTGACAGCTCACTGCTTTTTGAGACTTAGAAAACCTGCTGAAGTGACTACTGCTGTCGTTGTTGTTTCTGGTGTGTGTGTGCGTGTGGGTGTGGGTGTGGGTGTGGGTGTGGGTGTGTTTATATGTGTGCTGAGACTCAAACCCAGGGCCTCGAGCATGCTAACTACATGTCTACCCTAGCCCTACTACTCTTTGTAAGTGAGTATTTGCCATTAGTTATCAATATAACCACCACTATCTTCTGACACTCTCTTCCAGGCACTACCTGAAAAGGTCTCTATAAATTAACTCATTGAAAATCTGATAAAGCAGGTTACTACCACTATCCCCATTTGACAAAGAAAACCATAGGTAGAGGGAGGTCACACAGCCAGGACAAAGTCAGGGCTACCTCTCCCAGACCACCTAGCCCCAAAGTCCACACTCCAAGCCACTGTGTTGGCATTTATGAAATATAATTTATTTAAACTATAAAATGATGCAAGACAAGCTGTAAGCCTTAAGCACTAAGGGCATAGTCACCAGTGTTTAATAACAAATTTAAGAGCTAAACCATGACTTTTACTAAAGTATGCAACGTATGTCTTGACCATGTTTTTTAAAGGAATGTCTATGGGGCCAGGACTGATGGAAATATATATAATGCATTAACATTTTAAGTGTATATTTTTAAAAAGAAAAAATGACCATGTGATAGCACCCAGACACAGCCTGTGCCTGCAGTGAGCAGGCTGTTACCTGCCTGCTGGTTTTAGAAGGGTCTCTTTAGGACACAGCACTACGGAGAGCAGAAGTACCACTGCTGGTTCCCACCTGGGCTGGCCTTCACTCCTCGGTACTCTTCTCTCTCCTCACTATCATATTAACTCCCTATAGAAATCAAACCTAAACTTATTACTAATTGAGGAAGAATGATACAAGAGTAAGATTAATAAATCTCTAAAGATTAATAAAAATATATTTGTGATGAAAGTGTTCAGGGTCAACATCACTGGAACAGGTGCCCAGTATTCAATTACATGACTTCTCCGCCATCCCTCACACGGAAGATGATGTCAAACCTCATTATCCTGCCCACCAGGAGAAGAAGCCCAGGAGTCACAACAGCACCAATGAGCAAAGAGCAACTGTGCCTGCAATCAGATTTCAAGAGAAAAATAGGAATCAATTAAGATGCACTATCACATAAAAGAGTTATGTGACTTAGTTTACCAGCCAGATGTCTTAATGTGGAATATGTAAAAGCCTACTCTGAGAGTCTTAGAGACGCCAACAACTCTAAGGCCTGCAAAGTGTTGCCTTGGGCATAAAATCAACAACCCAGAGAATTAAAGCAAGGAGCAGTGCTAGGCACACAGTAGGCCCTCAATAAATATTTGTGTTTGAGTTTTTTTATATGTTTTATGTTTTGTATGTTGTTGCTATGTTTTCAGTACCCAGGGTATTCATACTGAGCTACATCTGTACCCCTTTATTTCTATTTCAAAACAAGGTCTTTCTAAGTCAAGAAGTTGCCCAGGTTGGACTAGCACTTGTGATCCTCCTGCCTCAGCCTCCCAGAGTGCTGCACTTACAAGTGTTCACCACTGAAACTATCTTCAATAAATATTTGTTAAATGAATGTAAGTGATGGAATCTTCACAAAAATAGAAGCACATGATAGACTGTCACAGTAACAAAATAGCAGGGTAATACTGCTTTGAGCTTCTAAGAACTGCTTTACAATCCCATAGTAACAAAAGAACCAAGGGTGGTGGGGACCGGACAAAATGACAGAGTATCATCCAGTCAGGACACAAAGCTCTGAGATACAAGAACTGAGCTACACTTTATAAGCAGGAAAAATGCCTCTCAGCCCAGCTTTGCCTGCGCAAGAGATCTGGCCTCAAGCCCTACAGAATGGCATAATATTTAATACAACTCTAACATGGCAAAATTCCCTAAATTTGGTGCTTTTCAAATATACTACTGTTTTTAATTTAGCCCCCTCAGTAGGAGTTGTCCAGCCTGGCTCACCTCTTCATAACAAATCTTTTTAAGGTCACAGGGTGGGTGGTAGGGAATCATATAGCTACCATGTTTCCCTAAAAGCAACACTAACACAAATGCAATTAGACCAAACCTACATAAGCCAGATCTGTCATATCTGATCAGTAAATTAAAGCACAATAACATTATAGGCAGCCTGGGAGTTTGAGAGTAATTTGTGCTCTATTCAGAACATCTTAGCCACATCCCAGTAGGGAAAGAGCTTTCCAACATTTGTATCATCAGTCTTTTTGGTTGGAGTCAACAGTTGGCCATTGAAGTTAGAGTTAAGTTCCAGTAGGGAGGTGACCAGTTCTGCACAGAATGCTTAGCACAAAAGTAACAGTACACTCCGCTATTTGCCTTAACACCCTCTTGGAACACATTTCCTCCTCTCCCACACGGTGTGTTAAAGGTCGTATGTCAGAGCTCGCCTGAAATTCTTGACCAAGTTGTCTTAACCACAAGGGTAGTTTCTTTGAACAACACAATCAGCAAATATTTCAAGCTCTTCAAATTATTCACGTAATTTAGAAAGAAAAAAAAGTGAGAAACCTAAGAAGGGCTCTGGGGGCAGTTCCACAGAACCTTACCAATTACTGTTACCTGCTGCCATTTTCTCCTTTACCTTTAAGTATTTCTTAAGGCCTGGAGGACAGCGGCACTTCACAGGGAGCCCTAATGAAACATCTGTTACATAACCTGCCCTTGATTGGCCAGATTATGTGCTTTTGATAGGGAAGAAAACAGTCAAAGGCAGAACAAACACTGATTCTCTGTTCTCCACTCTCCTCTTAGCCAGGACACTCCATTTGAGTCACACACCCAACAATTAGCTCTGTGCCTCAGTTTCCCCAACCACTATCAGGTGAGATGCTAACCATGGTCCTATTTAATCGAAATTAAGGAGCACACATAAGCATATAGACAGCCCATCTCCAAATACTACACTGAAACACTACGTTGCATTAAAAATTACAAAGACCTTTACAGCATTCCTTCCTTTTCCTCAAATACTCCAAGAGTAAGAGGTTAGCGTGGCCAGTTATCAAGATTAGGCAAACACCTATTTGCATTAACCTTTCCATTAAAAGCCCAGGACAGTGAGGGGAAACCTTCCCAGGTGGAATAATCACTCTGCTTGAATGGTCATGTGCAAAGTGGATGCGACAGCGACAGAATCTGACAGCAGCCAGTCTGATTTGTTTCTGCTCTGAAAACAGGATTGTGCTGACCTAGACAGCTTGAGGGCCTAGGAACACCACAGGACAAAACTTCAGAAAACCGAGGGCCATAAGGGACCTCAAATGATCGGCTCTTTATAAACAGCGTGCTTGTTTTTCTATTTCGTTGCCCAAGCAGCATGGTCCAGGGGTAGGATGCCAACCCCTGGCCTGTGGAGACTGAAAGTCAGGCGGGGGTCGGGGAGGAAGAAGCTGGACAGGTGTCGCTTCTTCCTCTGCCAGCCCAGCTGTAGCCAAACCTGGGGGGTGCTCTGGGCCCCAGAAGTGGAGTCTCTTGGAAATCCAGCTGGTGTCTGGGAGAGCAGAGCTGGGTTTCCTTGGCGCTTGAACACCAATTCCACATGGTCCGGGACAGGCAAGCATTCCTCCCCACGCAGTCTAGGCCGGTCATTATGACCTTTAGGAAGCCTGATTAGGGTACCGCCATGTACATCCACACATCCCAAGGAAAAACAAATCCATAAAAATACTCAACGAGTGCTACTGAATTCTGATGCCCCCTCCTAAGCAAGAGGTCCACAAATGCTTTTTTAAACACAGCAAATGTTTCCACACGAAATAAATGTCAGTGCTCTCGTCCCGAGCTTAAACGCTGGTGGTCTGACCTCTGGGATTGCTCCAAGCACCCTACACCCCAGAGCACAGGCACCGCTGGGAACGCGGGACCCCAGCCTTCACGGCGCTCCCTCCGGCACAGGCGGGCCGTGTCTTTCCGGGACCCCCCTTCCGACGCAGGTGGAGCCCCCGGCCCCTGTCCCCAAGCGCAGCCGACGCGGACCGCAGGGGTTTCCTCCGCCGTCACCGCCTGCGGGGTGCGCTCCGCAGCTGCCGCGGCAAGTGGCTGCACAGCCCGCTGCACTTGTTGCGTCCGGGAGGCGGCGCCCACTCCTCCGGCCGCCCAGCCCACAGCGGCGCCCCCTCCCCACCTCCGCGGACCCCCGCGCGCTCGGGGACCTGGAGAAAGTTCGCGCCCCCGGATCCAGGTGGGCAAACTTCTCCGCCTTCGGCAGCAGCGGCCGAGGAGGATGCGTCCCGAGGGCCCTTTACCTGGAGCTGGAGCCCCGCGGCGTCCGGAGTACAGACTAAGCGCTGCTTCCCGGCACCCCGAGCGCGCCCCCGGCCCCGCCGCCGCCCGCAGCCGGGACGCCTCGCCGCGAGCTGCCGACGCCCGGCGAGGGGCGGAGCCGCGGGCCCGGCCGCCCGCCCGCCGCGTCGCGCTGGTGTCGCCCCCCTCGCCGGCCCGCGGCCACTGGATCCCCCGCCTCCCCGGCCGGCTCGTGTCACATGGCCGGGCCCGCCCGCCGCGCCCGACACCGGCTCCCGCAGGAAACCTGAAGCCAAGCCGCGCCGGCCCCGCCAGCCCCTCCCGCCGCGGGCGCGGCAGCCGCCCGGCTCCCCTCCCCCGGCCGGGGCTCCGGGACGCGCCGAGGCAGGCGCGGGCCTGCAGCGCCGAGCTAGGCCGGGCTGCACCCTCGTGGCGGCGCCCGCGCGCCCCCGGGGCCCCACGCCTCGGCGCCGCGGGGGGAAGGAGCCGGCCGGTCCGCTCCAGAGAGGAGCTCTGCCCTGCCCGAGGGAGGCTCGGGCCGTGCTCAGCCAAAAGCCACCACACCCGCGACATAATACGGCCCAAGTCTATCACAATGGGAGGCATTATTTGAAAACCAGCAGACGCCCTCGTATTTCGTGCGACTGATGTTCCCCTGGCCCCGAGCTCTGCAGGCTGTGGCACTTCGCGAGTATGCATGCATGTGGTCAAAATCGGCTCGAATCAGAAGCCTGTGGAAATCGTAACCACTATCACAGAGAACAGCAGGTGAGAGGGGCTCCTCTCCTCCAACACGCTTTCCCACTTAGAACTGAGCGCGGCCCCAGATCGGGCAGGCTTTCCACAACCAGGCCTCCGTAAATGCTTATCGGAGATGCTTACCTACCGAAGCTTTAAGGGTAAGGACAAAACGACCCTTTCATTTTCTGTAACTAACTCGAGTTTCTGCTTTGTCTCTCTTCACCATTCCCCAGAAGACCGGGTGCCCGCAGGGCAGGGATGTGGTCCCAAGACACCAGTAAAGGAGCAGCCTTCCCACCTGGCCGCCCCCTCCTAGCCCAGGCTGCTGCCCCAGCCCACCTGGCTAATTTGAAGCCCGAGGAAGCCAAGAGCTGGCCCTGAGCTCGGCTCCCAGCCAAAGGCTGCCACTGGCCCCTGACCTAGGAACCGGACAGTGGCGCTGCTTTCGGAGCTTGGACTGTCCTCTCAGCTGATTCTGTTCCACAAAGCTCCCAACTCCCCAAAATTCGGGCCTTTTCAAGGTATGTTAGTTTCAAAGAAAATAATACTTCCAAAATTAAAGTTTCTACTGGAGATTAACTGAATCAACACATGACAGAAAAATGGGTTTCCAAACTGGTTAAAAATAGCAATGTAGGGCTGGGGATATAGCTCAGTGGAATAAGCGCTTGTCTAGCAAGCGCAGGGTCCTGAGTTCGATCCCCAGTACCGCAAAAAAAAAAAAAAGCAATGTATTAGAGGCCTTTGTTGTACTTTTTCACGGCACCAGTTTTGAATCTTTCTGGATTTTTTCTTTTTTTCCTTTTTTCCCCATTAGGCAATGGGCAGAGGAACAAATATAAAAAGTTACCCTAAAATCTCTTTTCCACTAAAATTACAACAGGCACAACTAGTAATTGTAAAACTCTCTTCATGATTGTACATGAGGACCTGTAACCTTACTAGCTGCAGTTTTCTTGCCTTCTCTCGAGGGCTGAACTTGATCAATATTTAAATAAGTACTTGGCTTTCAACTTCTCTAGGTTCAAGCAATAAGTGAAGTGCGCTCCTGCAACCTTAAAGGAAGCCGGTGAACGCCTGAGGCAGAGAGCCATCCATTGTGTAAATAACCCTCTGCCTCTGATTGATTTCGCTGCTGCAGATATAGGTCACTGGGGACTTCACAAAACTTAGCTGGGCTGGGACAGCATTTGTTTAGAAATCAGACAAAGACCACATGTTCTCAGTCCACAGCCAAGGAACATTCAGCCAGCAAGAAGGCAGGTGGGTGATTTGCTGGAAAAATTCCAGCTTCCTAGTGAGTATTATGTCAGTGTCTCAGCTAAACTCTGGCATAATCGATTCAATCTCCCTTCATCCTTAGACTTCAGACAGACCTCCTCCGTAAATCCGTTCTTCGTTGTCCTGGTTTCCATCACCCTCTGAACTCACAAAGAATCATGACCTTATCACACTGTGCAGCACCTGATTAAACTGACTGTCATATGTTGGACTATTGCAAGTTCTTGTCCTCTTTCAACTTGCCATTTCAAGGACAAAGACTCCTTTACCGTTGTAACCACCACAATCCTGGCACAGGGCGCTACTGGAGTATTTACTGTTTGCTTTTTAACTGAGCTTTCATATCACGTCAGTTATAGAGGTAGGAAAAAGTGCATGTCACCATTTTCAACCTTTTCTTGGTGGATTATAATCAGCCTGAATTATATTGCCCACTTAATTCTTTCCTACCCTTTAGTCTATTTATTTTGCCAATAATTCTCAAAAAGTAAATAAATGTAAATCTGATGTACATATGTACATATGTAGCAGAGGATGGACAAGGCTTGGAACTAGAAATTGGCTGGCTTTGGGAAGAACCAAACTTTCTGAGCCTTCCCCATCTGTAAAGTAAGCATAAGAATAGCATATACCATCACTGTGAAGACTGAATGACAGTGGCTGCAGGACACAAAATAAGAGTGCAGGCGACGGTGGCAGTCCATATTTCAGAACATGGAGTATTAGGAGGACACTGCAGAGTTTTAAGGTAACCAGTAGAGCATATCAGTCAGTAGTTGTGGATTGTACATGTGGTTGCTCAGCCTAGAAAGGTCAGGGTCACAGAAAAAAGGGGCCATCAGAATCAAAACCTGGATACACAGTTCTCAGAGAACGGCTCATAGTTCTCATCCTGCTACACACCAGCACCACTGGGGCGCTTTATAAAAATTGAGCCCCGGCAGGGCATGGTGGCACAGGCCTGTAATCCCAGCACTCAGGAGGCTGAGGCAGGAGGATCTTTGCGAGTTCAAGGCCAGCCTGGGCTAAAAGTGAGCTCAAAACCAGCCTGAACTGCATAGCAAGACCCTGTCTCAAAAAGACAATAAATAAATAAATAAATAAAAATTGAACCCCAAGATCCCAATCAAACCAGTTATTTCAGAATCCCCAGGGGATGCAGCTCAGCTTTTAAGCTCCTTGACAAGTAGGTAGGTAGATAGTTAGATAGATAGATGTACAAAGTAGGTAAATAGATGGCTTAGAATGGCCACCTACACAATCAAAGGAATCAGATTTTTAAAAATTATATATATATATATGCCTCCTGTGCACTGGACAGTCAAAAAATCCAGTGAAAAGCCTGGAGCTCACTATGAAGTCCAATACAAGTCCTTATCAAAAAGCCAAAGAGTATGCATTGAAAGGTTAAAGAGTCTTCACCAGAAGCCTAGAGATGAATGTCCAAAGGTGATGGTGAAGACCTGAGCTCCTCCAAAACAGCAAAAAGGCAGACTTCCTTCTGCTCTCTCTTTTTATTTCATCCGGACCATAAGCCCAGTGGCCAGTGCCACCCACATCCATGCTAGGTTTTCCCTCGCCAGTTTGCAGCTTACAAGTCAATCAGCAGCTACACCAAAGCCGTGCTCTGCTAATCAGATAGGCTTTTCTTAATCCATTCACATTGTCACCACAGTTAACTATCACAGTTGGGAACAGCTGGGCGAAAGGAACTAAATTTCTCTCACGGGAGAAGGCAAAGGTTCGCCCCCAATGTCATGGACAGAAATTAGCCCACCTATGGCTCCTGGTGTGGAATAATCTGGTTGGAATCACAGGAGAGCAGTGCTTCACTGTAATGCGCACATGGTTTACCTGGAAAGTTGTTAAAATGCTGATTCTGATTTAGTGTAAGAGAGTGGCAGATAACTATATTTCTGACAAGCTTTCAGTGCTGTCCAGGCCTCTGATCTGTGGGCCAAACTCTCAGGATCAAACTAATAGAGATTCAAAGTGGACATGGGAGGGAGACAGAGAAATACATCTGAGAAGTCTAATATCTCTGAATATTTTCATCAGTTAATATTTATTGAACACCAGCTATGACAAATACATGTTTTTCAGTTTTCCATTTTAGCCAGTGACAAATATAAAGTCATCCCTAAAGGGTCAACATATCCATTAGGCAAAGCAAGTTCATACTACATTTAGAAGCCCATGAAAATGTTTTCCTTTCTTTTAAAATCAGAGGAGAAAAAAAAAAAATGAACTTTTATGTTAAGAAAACAGTTTTCCTATACGAGGCTTATACATTTGTTTTTACACGCAGTGGTAGTGAAATATGATTTTAAGTTTTTACTTTTATTTATGTGGAGGAAGGAGCCTATGAAGGCGACAGTGCCCAGATGCCACAATAGTTGTTATTCTTAAAGCCCACATTAGTCACAGGTCATTTCTGAAAAGCAGGAAGCTGGTAGTGGCTGCTGTTTGCACACTGATATTTACATGAATGTCAGCAAACTATTAGGAAGATTATAAATATGCTTTGGAGGCAGAGAAGGTCTTATAAGTACTGAGATCAACACTTCCCACCTGTGACTTACAGAATGCTGGGAATACACCATTGACAAAAAGTTGTTCCCCTTCAACTGATCTCTGAGGAGCTACAAGTCCACCACTAATGATTTGTTCCACTTCCAGGACCAATCTTTGAAGAGTCACATGACCTCTCCTTTCTAACGCCATATTTTAGGCCCGGTTCTTTTACCACCCAGACCTAGGTCCACATAGAAATTTCTCAGGGGATTCTCTATGAAATAAATAATTAATTAATGTAAATAAATCATATAAACATTTGATGAGATTTTATTTTATAGGGATGAAATTTCGTATTTAATTCAAATCAGTTCCAAAATATTGAGGCATATTTATTCACGGCTAAAGCATATTGTCTTCATTGTTCATCAGTACAGTAACCCTAACAAAAATGACTGATGGTTTTGCTATCTGCTGTAATAATTATTAGCCATTCGTGCCTCTTTAAATCTAAATTCATAAAACCAAAGCTTCAGTTCTTGCTTCCACCAGCATGCACTGGATGCCCAGGAGCACCCTACTGGGCAGCATGGATACAGAGCACTTCCATTACTGCTGTTTCAAAGGGCACTGAGTGGAGAGGGGACCCCTTTCCATGACACTCGAAATGCAAGGCTGACTTAGGAAATATTTAGAGTCTAGATCAGGCACATTTTTTTTTCTTTCCACTTGTCAACTGATCCACGGCTACATAGACAGTTACTCTGCTCTTTTTTAAATTCCCCAAACCAAAATATCCAAGAAACCAACTTTGGGTAATAGCCCTTGCCTACTTACAAAAGGCCAGTTAATCCTATCCTTGGAGCTGGGCATGGTGGCACACACCTGTAATCCCAGAAGTCCAGAGGTTGGAGGCAGGAGAATCATTGTGAGGATCATTGTGTGTTCGAGACCAGCCTGGGCTACAAAGTGAGCTCAAAACCAGCCTGAACTGCATAGCAAAACCCTGTCTCAAAAAGACAAAACAAAGGAAAAGATCCTCTGCTTGGTCTACCTAAAAGAATTACAGAGGTTTTCCCCCAAGGCTTTTTCTGAAAGAGTTTTAATTCTAGAAGATGATAATTTACATTGCTACTTATGTGTTTTTCCTGCCAGAATGTTCTCAGGTGCTTTTCACCTGTAGCCAAGCTTTTAAATTGTAAACCAGTGCAACACCCACCCCCCTTATTTTAGGAAACCAGCAATGGTTGTTATATGGTATATTGTTATCTTCAAAGTAGTTAAGATTACCAGATATAGGCATGCAAAATTGACCCCCCAAAATTAAGCTTACTGTTCCTTTCGATAAACCAATAGAAATCAGTAATACAATTTTCTTAGCTATCTTGTGTATACACATATATATTCTTCCTTCCTTTCTTTTCTCCTTTCCCTCATCCCAGTTGTTCTTCCTTTCAAGTAGTTTCTTTCCCTTTCACTATATCTATTGTATGTCCTCTTTTTGATCTCCAAGGTATAAATTATACAAGGCAGTCCTGCTAGATGTGGCCCCAAGCACTGTGAGTCTATATATCTTCTATCAGTTAGCAATTTGCTGCCCAAGCTCACTACCACAGTGCTCACAAGTGAGATTTAAGAGAGAACAACATGTTGTCTCACATTTCTCCAATCCCCTAACACCTGCTGAGCACTGCTGCGAACATGTTAAATCCCAGCCTGAAGCAAGTTTTCATAGTTACATAATAAGAGCCCTTAAAAAATAGAGTAGATAATTGAGACACTAACACCATTTTAATTAGGGTGGCACAACTAGTCACTGATTATGCATGTGGGAAATAATGGGTGTGCAACTGTCACACGGCTGTAATTATATTTAAGTCTTCTAGTGACATGACAGATGGTGAGAATGAAGCTCCAGTGCTCTGTACATGATGTCACCAGCAAGCTGCAAAATGCACGTATAGCTTTGGGCAGCTATTACTCATTACAGGGGATCCAGATCCTGTTTTTCTGTTTACAGAGTGCAGACAGAGGAAGGGAAAAGACAGGAAAATCTAAAAATAAAATGAATGTGAATCAGTCTTCCTCCACTCCCCCACAGGAAAAAGTGTCTATAAACATATTTTCACTAAGCTTTTAAAAATCCATTCAGATACATTTGATCCCTCACAAATATAATCCAAGACCTAAATTTGGAATCTTGCCACAAAAGCATCTAAGAACTTTTGAATAGCCAAAGTTAGATATCTTTTTTTTTTTTTTTTTTTCCGGTACCAGGGATCAAACTCAGGACCTTGCGCTTGCCAGGCAAGCGCTTATGCCACTGAGCTATACCCCAGCCCCTTAGATATCTTTTAAATCCAACTCCAAAGACCTAGTCCTAGGTAGTCAGTGCTAAGTAAAAAACATTTCTATTGTTGTTTCTGTTTTCATTTTTGAGAAGCCTATATTCTCAGTCCCTTACTAGAGATTTCTCCCAACACACTAAGGAGGGAGATAGGCAGGTAAGTTCACAGAGATTCTCATACTTCAGCTCAGCTAAAACAAAACAAAACAAAAATAAAACCTCCTATGAATCCTCCACATCATACACAAGAAAACTGAATGACATAGAGACCTGGAAGACATGGCAAATTGTAAAGCTGCATGTCTTTAACTTTTCCTGTTTTTAAAAAATAAAATGTCTTACCCAGAACTCTCCCATAAAAGGCAGTTAAGTCTCTTCTATCAAAGAGAATGGACTTAAAATTTTCTCACATTGATGTTATTTCATAATGCAAATAATTAGTTGTTTTTCATTTTGCAAAGCATTTTCACCCATGCAGAATAGATGACCAAGAGAAGAGTAGATAAACCCAAGACATATACTGCCATCACCACCTCCTCTGGACTAGGGGTCCACAAAGTTTTAAAGGCTCCGTTAGACTCAACAGACAGTTGACTTTTCATTATCCAGCACCTCTTTATCCATGGCTTTAATCAACTTCAATCTAAAATATTCAGAAAGGAACCTGCATCTGTACTGAACATGTACAGACTTTCTTGTCATTTTCCCCTAAACAATGCGGACTAACACCTATTTATATAGTATTTGCGATGTATTAGGTATTATAAGCACTACAGAGATGATTTAAAACATATGGGAGGATATGTATACCTTATGTGCAAACACAATGCCACTATTTTGGGGGCTTTCTACTTGATACATGATACTTATACACATTTACTGGTTACATTATGATAACTTGGGACATGTATACAATCTCTAATGGTCAAATCAAGGCAATTAGCACTTTACTCTTAAACATCATTTCTTTGTGTTGGGAGCCTTCCCATTCCACTCTCCAAGTTATTTATAAACTACATACTTAGTTGCCACCTTGCTATGATGTAGAACACTGAAATATATTCCTTTGAGGATGAAGGGTTAAAGAAAATGTCTATATATGCAATGCAATATTGTCCAGCTGTAGAAATATGGAAGTCTGTCATTTTTGGCAACATGGATGAGCCTGGAAGACATTAAGTGAAATCGGCAGCCACCAAAAGGCAAATGCCCTGTCTGCATTCACGTGTGGAAGCTAAAGCAGTTGAGCTCATAGGAGTTGAGAGCAGGATGATGATTACAGAGACTTTAATGGGAGGAATGAAGTGGCGGACAGAGGGAGATTGGATAGTGAGCACCAACTATGCCATTTTGTGTAAAGGACGAAAGCATCCACGATTTTGGTGTCCTGGAATAGCATCAGTCCTCCGCAAATACGGTATCAGGCCACAGCTATATTTCAGGCTTTGGACTGCAGTCTTAAGCTACTTTCTCAGCACTGAAACACAGTGCCTAACACCCACAAGTCTAAGGAGGAAAGGTGGATTTGGCTCACAGTTGTAGCTGTTTCAGTCCGTAATGGGCTAGCGCCGAGGCAGGGCACCGTAGCAGAGGGCCTTGGCAGAAGAGAAACAGCTCATGGCTTGGCAGTCACGAAACAGTGATCAAAGGAGGAAGGCGACCAGCCTCCCAGGGCACACCCGCCATGCCCACCTCCTTCAACCGAACTTCACCCCCATCCTCACATTTGGCTCTAGACTCATCCACAGCCTAATCCATCAGTGAGCGTCACACCCCCCATGATCCAATCACCTCCCAGAGCTCCACCTTCAAGCACATGAGGCTTTGAGGGGACGTAACAGGCTCTATAGTACCTGCCACAATCCCTCTACTCATTTGTACTACAAACACGGCAATAGATGATATATGAACAAATGATCTTGTCTATGTTCTAAAAAAATTATTTACCAAAGTTAGCTGTGAAGTGGATTTGACCCTCAGGCCGTACGCTGCCCTATCTGTGTCCTAGTCCATTGGAATAACTTGGGGAGCTATAAAAACCACTGCTGCCTGGGTACCCTCATAGTTGGACAACTAGCCAAAGAGGAAGTCCCAATACAAGGAAAGTTCAAAAGTAAGCTGTAATCCCAGCATCCAGGAGGCTGAAGCAGTAGCACTGCTGTGAATTCAAGGCCAGTCTGTGCTACATACACAATGAGTTCAAGGCCAGCTTGTACTACATAGTGAGACCCTGTCTAATAGGAAAAAAAAAAAAGAAAGAAAAGAAAAAAGTAAGAAATTTAGCTATAGAAATAAAAAGTTAAGCTATGGAAAACAAGGAAACGGTGCAGGAAAGAAAGAAGAAAATTGCAGAATGTCTCAGTAATATACTCCAGAGGTACATAAGAAATGAATGTATCTGTAAAACAGGAATAAGGTGCTATGAAAGAGAAAGGTCAGAGAACAAGGAAATATCTCTGGAAATTAAAAATATGAGATAATAGATTTTTAAAATTTGGCAAAGAAATATCTCAAAATGTTTTCCAAAGGACAAGTGTGCAGGGGCAGGGGTGTAGCACCGTGGTACAGTGCCTGCCTGGCGTGTGTGAGGTCTGAGGTTTGAAGGATAAAAGGATAAAGAGGGCAGGGCACAACCCCCTGCAAAGAGTTCCAGGAAAAGAGAGAAAAGAAACCAAAAGAAATGATAAAAGACACAAGTTTTGATGAGTTCAGAATTAAAGAAAACCTGACTCTTTTTCTTAAGACTTCATCCACAAGACATATGTAGGAGCATGAAGATGCCTACATAATTCTACACTCAATACAACAGTTTCAAGACAGCAAAAATTAAAAACAACCTAATTGTTCACATGGCTATTCAGTTAGATAAAGTATAGAAAACTTATCCTATGTAGTTTTGAAAACAGTACTGTGGCTTTGGATTTGCTAACACACAAAGAAGTCCGGATAGACTAAGTGAAAAACAGCAAGTTGTAGAACAGTATGTTTACAGAAAGTGCACTTTTATTTTTAAAAAAGTAACAGTAAGTGACTGAAGGGTTAGTCCAGTAGTGGAAGTCATGCTTACCATGCATGAGCCTCTGTGTTCAACCCCCGACATTGCAAAAATAAAAATAAGATAAACTACTTATAAACTAACGCATTGTGTATATCTAGATGCATTGTAGCAGATCTAAAAAGTATGCCAGGAACTGTAAACAGTGGGTTATCTCAGGGGAGGGGTGAGATGTGGGGGCAGTTAGTGAACAGACCTTAAACTTTGCCTTTGCATATATCTACATTGTCAATATTTTAGTAGTCTGCATGTATTTCTGAAAAATCAAAGGCAGTAGGATTATTGACAGTACTGTAGAGAGGAAAACAAAGTCCTCCCTTTTATTATATTTCTGGGGAAAAGAACAAATTATCAGGAGTCAGGAAGGGAAAAAAGGAAGTTCCTGATTTGAGAGTGACTATGAACCAGATGAGGACAGAAGTGACAGAGGACAGTGCCCTGCTATGCACGTGAAAGCTGAGGTTTGCATACACCACATCTAGACGCTCTGGAGTTTACAGGAGAGTTGGACAGTCAGGTCCACACGGGGGGATGATGTTTTGAACACCCCACTACAATAAGAAGAATCCATTATGCATGGGTAGTTGTTGGTCATCTGCTAGCTAAGAGGCAAAGTAGCTAAGCAGAAAGGGCACCATGGACCTTCTGCAAATGGTTTTAACTCACTAAGACATACTTTCTTTTACCTTTAAAATGAACCACATCATAGGCATCTTACAGCCGTTTTTGAGACTGTGATGAGGGCTGGAGCCTAATTACTCAGCAGGCGCTGGGGAAATGCGGCCCTCACTTCATGCCATTGTCCTGCCTGGGTAGGAAGGTCTTTAAAGGCAAAGATACGTCTTGCTGCTCTTGGTCTAACACAGCATCGAGTGCCCATTTCAGCGAACTGCCTTGTGGACAGCTCTAAGACAGCAGCATGCGGGCCGGTTCTGAAGAACGCATGTCATTGGCCTGTCATCTGAGCCCAGAGCCAGATGGGAAACTACACACACACACACACACACACACACACACACACACAGGGGAGATTTAAAAACAGAATTCTCTTTGGGGGACATTTGAAATTCTAAGATTCTAGACTCCTGACAATTGTGGACTCTTTCTTTTTTCATGGCTTCTAGATGTGTATTGCAAACCTCATAAACCTCCTGAAGCCAGGAGCAATGAATCAGGCAGAAGAGAGAGTCATCCGAACCAAACAGTCAGGTAACATCGTGACGAGTTGCTCTGAAGCATCGGAATTATCCACTGAAATTTCCTTTTTCTTCGTAGTCAGAAGTCCCATGTTGTCTCCAGTCTCTCTGTTGTGCTTTGTGTGAGATCCTTCACAAAATGGAAACGTTTTGGACTCCAACAACAGGAGTACATAGCTGTGTCTTCCAAACCCTCCATGTCAAAACATGCACTCCTTTGGATTTGTCTTTCTGTGTGAAGGTTTGCCACAGATTTATTGGAATGAATTTAACACAGAGTATTTTGCAAGCTGGATATCTAACTGCAGCCATCCCAGCAGTGATGGAAACTGCCGCCCTCCATTAGAAGGCCATCTGCTTGTTCTTTGGGTGTAGTTTCTCAAAAATCTGTAGGAACACAAGTGCTTAACAACTACCCCAGGTCCAGGCAGTGATGGGGAGAAGGAAGTTCTGCATAATCTGGTTAGCCTCAGCCTCAGAGAACTGCCTGTCCCCAACACAGAGTGGGCTCACATGCTAGAAATGGAAGTTAGACCCATGGTGCAGTCCCTTGCAACACAAGGGCACAGGACACCTAGCATAAGTGCCCTCGAGCAGACAGCAGCAGTCAAGGTATGAAAAATGTCCTAAGAGCAAGAACTCTGGGTTGCTCCCCAGAGTGCTGCTTTTAGAGGGTTTCCTGGCAAACACCCAGAGGAGACGGTCCCTCTTGGTACTGCATGTGGCAATGCATTCAGGCCTGGCCAGTCTCGTCCCATGTCTCCTCTTCTAGGGAGCTCACTGGCATCTAGCCATGCCATTCAGCATCTTCTATGGGCAGCTGTGACATAAGAAGCACAAAGGCTGCTGCAAATTTCTTCAGACCCTCTCTTGCTTTTCCTATGTCAAAACACTGAGCACAGAGCCCTGAGCCCTAACCCCTGTGTGGCACAGCATTTCTGTTGCTCTTACCTTTTGCCTTTCCTTACCTCTTGACTACTACACATGGAAACATCAAACTGTGAAAAGAAAAATAGTTTCTTCCAACACAGTACTATGCTGTACGCAGCATGCATCTGGGCTACATGATTTCTCCCATCCATTTGTTACCCAAGGTAGTGTTCTGTGGCCAAGGGATCGGGGAGTATCACCATAAAGCCTTTTCCGATCACACCTGTCTGAACCTCACCCCTGGAGGCACTGTTTCAGCACTCCTGGGGTGTATCCTAGAATATGTTCCCCAGGTAGTTACAGGTGCATCCTGGAATATGTTCCCCAGGTAGCCCCATTAGACCCAGTCCTGTGAGGAACTGCACTATGAACCATGCTCTCAAAGCAACTAATGCTTGTGAAGCCTAACGTTTAGCAGGTACTGTTCTAAGTTCTTAACTCATTTAATCCCCACCATCACAGTACTAGGAGATACTAATGGTTGTCTCCCTTTTGTCGAGGAGATTCAGATCCAGCCCATACTTAACCAATACCCCATGTGGCTTCATTCAGTAAGTTTAAGAAAATCTCAGAAGTTGCTTGTGTTTAAGACAAAGCTAACCCAAGCCACTTGGCTAATCACTATGATCCTGATCTCTCTGGCTCCTCCACCATCTGCAGCTCTCCCGTCTCCTCGGTCTCCTCAGCAACATACATTCTGCAAACAATAGTGCCAATGCCAGTGATGCATCGCCCATCCCTAGGCCTTAGCTCAGGCTCTTCCTCCAAACACCTCCCAACACCCCACCGTCAGTGTCAGTGTGGTTTAGGAGTCCTTGGCAGCACTTCCCTCCTGTTCTGTGTGTTGTCTGATCACCAGACTTAATCAATGTCTTAGTCACTTCCTTACTGCTGGGACACACCTCTCCTCCCATAAGTTAAGGGAGGAGAGGTTTGTTTTAGCTGACCATTTGTAGAGATTTCAGTTCATAGTCAGCTGGCTCCAAGCCAGGGCGTCAGGGCAGAGGAGAAACAGTCGATGGCATGGCAGACAGGAGGCAGTAAAACTTCCTTCTTCTTTCCCTTTTCATACCATCCAGGCTACAAGCCTATTGGTTGGTGCCATACACACCCAGAGTGGATCTTGTCTCTTTAGTAAATCCATCATCCACACCCAGAACTATGCTAAACCAATCAAGGGGCTAATCTCATACCACACACCCATGATCCAGCTTCACACTCCAGTCCCTCCCAGAAGCCTCATCTATGAGTGCAAGAGGCTTTGGAGGGACATTCCAACAGGCTGCTCCTTCCTCTGTCTCCCACAGATAAGGGTTTTCTGCATCAGGAGTATGTTTCAATCATCTTGGATTCTTTAATGCCCAGTATAAGGTCTCACAGAGAATATACACCTAGTTGTTCCTGTAACTGTTTGTTGAGTAAACAATGTTGGCCCTAGAGATATCTCAACCCTTGTCCTACAAGAAGGGCTTGTTAAATATCTCTAGGATTTGAGACAAAAAGGAACATCTACCATAATGTCCCCATTTAAGTAAAAAAGAATGATGTTTGCCTGCTAAATTCTTCTAAAGCTTTAGAGGTTTGGCAAGGAGAGGAGCATAGTCACAAACCCATTTGAAAATCTTAGAAAAGCTCAGATCTTCACCTAACATAATGTACACTCTCTCATATTCACTGGGTCTTACTTTCCAAGGGTTCTTGACCCAGCCAAAGCCAATCACCAGATTTCTTAGTAGTCATAGCATACCCAAATTGAGCAACCACTTCATTCTCATTATTAGTGGAATAATTTGTCTTCTTTATCGAACTAGTATCACACAACCTAAAATTAAGAAAAAATAATGTTATGACGTACAGATAGTAATATATCACCATTTGAAAGGAGCTTTGCAAAACCTTCCGCAGCTCACTCGGCTGGTCAGCCCACTTCTTGAAGATCTCACATACACACCACATGACACTTTGAACCAGGAATCCTCCGAGGCCATTGCTTAACTTCCTAACTGGAGCCATCAGTTCACACCTGTGTTTTGATTGCAATAAACACTTTAAGTGACTCTTTGTAATGTTTTTGCCCCATCTATCCCCTTTTGAACAAGCTCCTTACATTTGGAAATTGCCCGTCTTTGGGTTCTACTTCCTCAGTGTAAGTAACAGCTAGGGACTCACTTTCCCAGCTCCCTTAGAATAGACCTGGTGCATGATTTTGTTCTTCCAATCAAATGTACTCACTCCCTTAAGGACTTAATCCCAACGAGAGGGAAGGAGGGAAGTAAAAGTGCTTTGGGCAATGATTTTTTGCAAGGACAATGGATCGATTAGCTTGGAGATCTCCCAAGCTATCAGAAGTGGCTTTGCCAAAGGATCCTAGTACCTGGAGTCCTAAGGTGCGGGACACAAGGTCACTGTCGGTCCTGGCAGCTTTGGGGTCTTGTAGAAGATTTCAGTGGTAAATCTTGGCATTGACCTCACTGTGTAAACCCCATGCCTGATTCTGTGGCACCTCTGGAGATTCAATGAGCACTTTAATCTTTAAAATAATACTTTTCTCCATCATTAACTCACTCAATATTTACTTAGGGAATAATATCGATAATGCCTTTATTTATTTTTTTTTTGAGACAGTGTCTCATCATGTAGTTCAGGCAGGCTTTGAACTCATCATGTAGACCAGGCTTGCCTCAAACTCATGGCAATTCTCCTGCCTCAGCCCCCCAAGGACTGCAATGACAAGTGTGTGCCACCACAGCTAGCAGTAGTACTGATGATAATATATTTCCAGGTGCCGTTCCAGGGGCTCGCAGTTCAGGAATAACAAAGATTCCTGTCTTTATGGAACTCACATTCTAGTGAGACAGGGCAGACACATATTTTACGGTGTGGTAGAAGAGAAAGGAAAGAATAAGTAGAGTCCTGCGGAGAATGAGTTGTCATGGGAAGCAGGTTGGTCAAAGAGAGTGCAAAGAGAAAGCAACTTTGGATCAGACTTGAATAAGCATGTGTCTTGTGCATGGGGCCAGCTGGAGCGGGTCCTCATAGGAGCAGCTGCAAGAGCAAAGCCTGCGTGGCAATGGGAGCATGTTCTAGAGAGGTTCGTCATAATGGTTATCTTAGTAAGCTCCCTGAGTCCTATCCTTTGGGAAGAACCATTGCCCTCATCCTGACCTGATAGCTGAAGCTCAGTTCATCTGGAAGGAATTGGACAAACTTCCTGGAAATATCAAGCTTACTGTAGGCAATATTAAGGATGACGGGCGAACCGACCTGTCTCCCCCGGCACACACAGCCTCCACTACCTATTAGCAAAAAATATGACCTATAAAACCAGTAGGAAGAGATTCATTAATTTTAAAATGCCAAGTAAACTTACTTCAGCATCATGGCTTTTTAAATATTTGTTTAGCAGCAACCATGAACACTGGCACTTGAGGAAGACATTTTCTTTATTAAACATTCAGAGCTGTAAAAAAAAATAAACATGCTATGGTACTAATTTTCAGGTAACACTTTTACTCTTAAATCTGAAAATTACTCAGAATCTAGAAGCAATTAAAGCAAAAATGATAAATTTGAATACATAAAAATAAAACTTCGTAGGGTAAAAACTCCATAAACAAAGTCAGGACACATTAGAAGAAAATATTGCAACTGGAGAAAAAAGGCTAATCTCCCTCATGTGTACAGGCTGTTTAACAACCAAGGAGCAAAATTAAAAACCTGAGAGAAAAATGGAGAAAATATGTGACTAGACATCTTACAGGAGATACGCAAATGTCCCATAAACATAAAATGTTTATATAGTACTGAGAAAAATTCAAATTAAAACAATACAAAGATAATATTTCTCACCTCTCAGATAGAAATTAAAAAGCTGGATATCTAATTGTGTTGGTGAGGTGTTCAGGAAACTTTCATGCATTGCTGGTACAAATCTCATGGGAGAAAATTTGACAATTCTTAACAAAATTAAATATGCACAGTCTTTCAGAAATTCACCCTGAATTTACTCCACCAAAAGTGCATATACAGCATTTTTTATTATCACAGGACATTGCAATTTAACGACCATGCACATAACATTTGAAGAAATTATGATGCGCCCATACATTGAAATACTAAACATCTATAAAAGGCACTATCTCGCTCTGAAATAATTTGCAATTTTTTCCAGTGTGCACTGTTCAATGAGAAAACACAAGTGCAAATGAGTTCCTTTGGTCTGTTATCTTTTGTGTAGAAAATATGGGAAATATAAGAAAATATACATGTGTCTGCTCCTTTGTGAGAAAGAAAATCAAATGAAACTAGAAACTAATGAGACTGGTCAGCTATCAAAGATGGGTGGGAAGGAGCGAGGGATTGGGCGGGGGAGGAGGAGCATGAGATGGGAGGGAGGAGCGGGCGCTTTGACTGTGAAAGTCACAGTGATGTTTCACACACGCCAAAGCCCACTAATTAATTAATTAGTTAATTATTTAAATTAAATTCAGCCACGTTATGGAAGGAACCCAAAGTAGACTATAAATAGTCACAGGTGAAATTAACTGCGTCACAAATAAACAGCATAACTACCCTGTAGGGGTTGCAGAACTGCAGGTGGGTACTAATAAAAAAATCGGAGCAAACGGCAAAAAGAATTGCATACAAATATCGTGGTCTTATCAAATTTATTTCTCAGAGTGATGTGAATTAACAACATTGTACCTTTTTAAAATATGTATAGAGTCTAGACGCAATTAAAAAAAATGACAAACTTGAATACCTAAGAATAAAACTTTGTAGGGTAAAAACACCATAAACAAAGTCAAGACACATTAGAAGAAAATACTTTCAACGGGAGAAAAAAGGCTAATCTCCCTCATGTATACAGGCTGTTTAACAACCAAAGAACAAAATTTTTAAAACTCTTAGAGGAAAATGGAGAAAATATGTGACCAAACAACTTAAAGATTGAAGAAATAAGTAAACATTTATAAATGAGAACTACACTCCTCAGGGTTGGAGAGAGAAGTTCCGAATCTACCTAAGGTAGCAGGTTAGAACTGCGGCTTCATGGGGATGTAGGCACAAATCGATGAACAGATGCACACATACGCATAGGTAAACAGATCCACCATGGAGATGTGCATGCTGGTATCTGTGTTCGCATGCTCCCGTCTCTGTCCATTAAGAGCCCCCTAGAAGCAATGAGCACACCGAGGGCTCAGATCCTGAATTCTAACACTACTTTCCTTTTTTTTTTTTCTTTTTCTTTTTGCCTTTTTGTCTCACTATGCACTTCAGGCTGGCCTTGAGCTCACTTTGTAGCCCAGGCTGGCCTCAAACTCGCAATGATCCTCCTGCCTCGGCCTCCCGAGTGCTGGGATTACAGGCGTGTGCCACCACTCCCAGTTGTAACACCACTTTCTAATGTAAAGGCTTCTTGAGCTGTTTGTCTCCAGGACCAGGAGCATCTTGTGGTACTGGCAAGTGAGGAAGGTTTGCAAAAGGATGGAGGGATGTTGAAAGGACATAGAAGCCATTCTGAAAGAACTCTTAAGGTCTAAAGCTGAACAGTTAGGGCAACACAATAAATAACAGGCTCAGATTACAACCCTCAGAATAAAGTCAGTATCTGTGAATCCATTCTCTTGGCTACCTGGAGGAGCAAGGAAGAAAAAGAACTCAAATGATGAGGAAGAAGAAAATCTTCATTTGGATTCCATAGTAACCACTGCTATGGTCAAGCTCACTAGAGGTAAAATTACTAAGTGAAAATTTAATCATAAATGGGGCATTTGCATACGCTCACATACCTCTCACAAGGTACTTCTCATTTATAAAGGGAAAAATAGTAATGGTGACAAAACCTGGCTGAAGACAGCTTCCTAAGTGAGCCAAGTTAGCATCACCAGTGAAAAGACATACAGATACCACGGAGCCCCAGTGTGTTACACTCAGAAAAACAAAGTGTGGCATTCCTGCCCAGAATACACAGCCTGGACGAAAAGCAGCGGCAAAAGCTAAGTTGAAAGACAGTTGACAAAGTGGCTGACCAGTGTTCATGAGGATTTCAAAGTCCTAGAAAATGAGGAGTGACTGGCAGTATCACGTGCTGTGGGAGATAAGGGAAGACGACAACCACATGCAGTGTGGGGTGCTGGGTTGGATCCTAGGGCCAGGAAGGACAGGGCAGGTGCTGTGTGCCAGTGCCGATTTCCTGGTTTTGAACATTATTCTGTGGTTATGTAAGTTGTTAACATCAAGACAGTTTGGCTGAAGCCTCACTGTTCTTGGAACATTTCTATAAATCCAAATGATTTCAAAATAAAGATAAAATCAAACACTAAGTTCTAAAGCCATCTGTTCTTGAAGATTCTATTCTTGTCTAGTTTTCAAAAGAGCAAAGACTCATGTCCTTCTTTGGTTTGGAGAAAGCAAGCCATCTCTCCCTGGCAGACCTGGTCACCCTACCCCAAGTCTAACACTGGCCCCCTCAAGATTCAATGTGTAAGCAGCAAGACCTACCTTTATTTTTGCTACATGTCATACTTTGTATGTGCAGGTGATACCAGTCATCTCACATCTAACTCCTGCAACCCACTCAACACATGTCAGCTACTAGTTATTGAGTCATTGTCCAACCACTGCCCTCGTACCTATCTTCCCAGGATCGGCCCAGGGCATCTATATTTTATTTCTTGTATTGTTAAAGAAATCCAGAGATGAGCTCTTCCATGTCACCATTGAACTGTTGATATAAACATTTATGTTGTTTGATCTGAACATTAAATTAATATTCCTCTATCAAGTGACCTCTGTGTCCTATTTTCTAAAGAAACTTCTAATTGATCACACAACCTATTTATAGCATTAACAGAGCTTGTTTTATTTACAAGAACAACCCACTACTTGAGGTTTCTTTTTAAGAATTTGATGGAGTCACCTTTTGATGATTTAGAAATCATCCCATCATTATGACCTAAACACAAAGAAAAAAGTCTGTACCAAAGAACAAAGTATCTTTACTAACAATCCATTGATTTGGGCAATGGTGGGTACTTTTTTCTAACCAAACCAAGAAAGACCACAGGGTAAAACTTCATCAGGAGCTTGGTGATCTAAGTCCAAATCAGAGTTTGCTTGCTAATCACAATTTCCTCACTTGCAAAATGGGAATAATATCTATTTCTTATGCCTTCATTGGAGGCATCACCTTATGAAATTTCGTAAGACAATGAGCCCTTGGAACTTTGATTTATTACACTCTGTATCTCAGCTCTAAGACACATTTCTACTTCTAAGTTTATTTTGGTACCATGGAGCTGGGGGCAGAGCAAAGGTACATAGTTTACAAACTATTCTGTGTTACATTTTCTTTGGATAGCAACATGAAAACAAACAGTAAGACACAACATGCTGTGTAACTCAAAGCATTCATTTGAATTGAATCTGCAGGGAGGAGCATGCTGACTTAGAGATAGTAGACCTTCCATTAAAATCCATATTGAACTCAAAGAAAGGATAGAAAATAACTACTACAATATACCAAAACTTACTTTAAAAAACTGTGGTTGAACTGGAGTCCTGATTATTTTTGGGTTTTGTACTTCTTGATGACCTCCTTCTTTCTACTAGACCTACCACGATGTTAGTAAGCAGGGGCCCAAGACCAGACAACCTCAGAACCGTCTACCCTTCCCCTCAAACTAAAAGGACTGGTAAGAAACAGGGAGAAACCATCTTGACTGTCAAAACAACCTCACACCACAAACTTGGAGAAATTTCTTCACAATATAATGAAGGCTAGATGAAGTTAAAGTGATCAGAAAAAATTAAGTAAATGATCAAAAACTGACTCACAGAAGTATATACTTCCAACACATTCAGTGAGCTCAGTATTATCCTAACACCAAAAGCCACAAAGACATGTTAAGAAAATTACGTAGTTCAATCTCCCTTATTAACACAGATGCAAAAATCCTCAATTAAATGTAGCTAAACAAATCCAGCAAAATATATAAAATATTACATCCATGATCAAGAGGAACTTATCCCCAGAATACAAGATTGTCCACCATAAGATGATTCAACAACATAATGTACTGTACTGTATTACTGGAATACAGGACAAATAGCACACAATCTTCTCAATAGAAGCAGAAAAAGTATTTGACAGAATCCAGCATCCTTTCACTGTAAAACTAAGAGCAGAAGGAATCTTCCTCAACCTGACAATGAGCATCTGTGGGGAACCCAAAATTAACATCATACTTAATGCTGAAAGACTAAGTTTTAGTCCTGCTATCAGGAACGAGACAAGGGGGTCTGCTGGTAAAGAGTCTACTTAACATTGTACTAGTGGTTGTGGTTTTTTTTTTTTTTTTTTGCAGTACTGGGGATTGAACTCAGGATCCTGCGCTTGCCAGGCAGGCGCTTATTCCACTGAGCTATATCCCCAGCCCCAAAAGTTTTGGGTTTTTTATTTTTCTTTGGCGGTACTGGGAATTGAACTCAGGACCCTGTGCTTGCTAGGCAAGCGCTTATTCCACTGAGCTATATACCCAGCCCCTGTGTTTTGTTTATATCTAAAAATAAACTAGTAGCCAGAGCAATTTATAGTCCAGAAAAGGAAATAAAAGGTACTTGAGAGGAAGAAGAAAAACTATCTTTATTTCCAAATGACATGCTTTTGTATATAGGAAATTCTAAATAATCTACTTAAAAACTATTAGAGCTAATACGAAAATTTAATAAGATTGCAGGTTACAAGATCAATGAAAGACAATTGTATTTCCCTACAGTAGCAATCTTGCATTCTTGTGATAAATCGCATTTGGTGATGATGTATGATCTTTTCCTGATAAGATCAGGAACAAAGCACAAAGGCCCATGCTTATCACTATTATTATTTAATATCCTACTGGAAGTTCTAGCTAATTCAATAAGGAAGAGAAAGGAAATAAAAAGCATAAAGATTGAGAAGGAAGAAAAATGTTTCTGTTTTCAAATGACTCAAATGTCTATGTAGAAAATTCAAAACAAGCAATAAAACCACCAAAAACTCCTGGCACTAATAAACAATTATAGCTACTACAGTCCATAAGTTTACACAGTTAAAATATAAAATGTCACAATGTTAACATATAAGAGTCCATTACTTTTTCATATAACAGCAATAAAAAATTGGAATTTAAAATAAGGAACACAGTGCCGTTTACACTAGCCCCCAAATCCTTACTTATGCATCTACCAGCTTTGTATAAGATTAATAGGAAAAATCTACAAAACTTTGATGAAAGAAATCTAAGAAAAGCTAAATAAATGGAGATTCCATGTATATAGGAAGACCCAATATTGTCAAAATGTCAGTTTTTCCCCAACTTTACCTATGGATTTAGTGCAGCTCTTATTAAAATTTGATCTTGTAGATATTGACAAACTTACTCTAAAGCTATTGTACCAAAGAAAAAGACCCAGAGTAGCCAACATTATATTGAAAAAAACAAAAGCCAGGGGGCCAACAGTATCCGCCTTGACACTCACTATACCTAACAGTAGAGAGTCCAGAAATAGATCCACACAAACACATAGTCCCTGCATCTTTCCCAAAGAGAAAAGTAATTCAATGGAGAATAGTCTATTCAACAAGTGGTGGCAGAACAACTGGACTGGACATTCACGTGTAAAAAAATGAATCTAAACACAAACCCTGTATCTTTCACAAGATTTAGTTCTAATTAGGTAAATTTTACATTTACCTAAGTGTAAAACACAAAACTGTGAAACTCCTTAAAAAATAACTCCTCTAGGTAGGATAAAATTTAGATGATTTTGGGTTTAGCAGTGGATTTTTAGATATAAACCAAAACACAACCCATGGAAGAAAAACTGGTAAGTTGGACTTCATTAAAATTGAAAACTTCTCAGCGAAAGACACTGTTTAAGGAATGAAAAAACAAACCTGAATGAAAGCCTATCCAAAGCACACATCTAATGAAGGAATGGTATCCAAGATACACAAAGAACTCTTAACACCTGACTCTAAGAAACAAGAACTCTTATTTGTTGTTGCAGGAATGGAAAATGAAGCAGCCGCTCTGAAAGACAAAACTAAATATACTTTTACCATATGACAAAATGATCTTGGTCCTTGGTATTTATCTAAATGAGTAAAAAATGTATACACACAGCACCTGCACACAAATGTTTCTAACAGCTTTATTCATAACTGGCAAAACTCGGAAACAGCCACAGCATCCTTGAATAGAAGAATGGATAAACTGTGGGTATGTCCATACAGTCACATCTTGGCCCTAGTGAAAGCTGCCCATCATTAATCATTACTGACTTAATGAGCTTGTAATGCACTTTTCAGTGAAATAAATTATTGAATTATGTTTAAGTTTATGGGAAATGATTTTATAGTAGACATTCATATGTATAATTTACAATGTATAATTTATAATATTTATAAAATTATATCTTAGAAATTACATGATAAATTTATACAAACTATTGTTGATAAATTTTAGTGCAAAGTGTTCATCTTGCTCTTTCCCAATTCTTTATTAAAACCAAGATCTATTCCCACTAAAGACAAGAATGGGTTGGGCAGGTAAGCCACAAACTCTTCTCTCCTAAATGGGCAACAGTGAAAGAAAAAATACCTGGCCACTGATTTCCACTTGTTTCCTAGGAGGAAATTCCTCAGAACTCAAGCACTGAGATGGTGATTTGGATCTCTGTCAAGAATACATCTCTTATGTAGCTCCAGTGCCTTCTAGTAATGTTTATAGAAAATTACCAATATTTATTAAATTAACACAGTTTATATTTTTAACCTTTTGGTCAGTTGAGTTATACAGCCTCAGCTGATACAGTTAATTTGAATAAAGAAACGTCTGCACTAATAAGTATGTTTAAAGACATGAACAAGGCTGTTAAAAACTTGTTCTGGATTACTAATGAGCTAAAGAAAACCCTTGCTTTCATGAATAAGTAGTGATCTCTTATTTCTATATACTGTAAACTATACCATTTAGTTGCAAAATTCATATAAGCAGGCAGTTTCAAATCATTACACCTCCATTATATTATTTATTTATTCATACATCATCCTCTGTAACAATATGAAAGAAAACTTCAACTTAACTAAAGTGATCCAGTTACGGTAATCAGGCAAACCCAGGACTGGGGCAGGGCAAGTAGACCTTCTCTAACCACAAACACTGGAAAAATACAATAAAGCAGATAAGCCGCTCTTCCTTGGCGCATTTATTCTAGCCGCAACCCTACAAGTATTTACAACACTTGCCAGATGTGGAAACTGGTGTCACAATCTCTGGGACTTTCCCAAGATTATAGAGCCCAAAGTCTACATTATGGAAGAGTTTACTTACATAGAACTTTGGTTAGATTTATTTTCATATTTCTCATTCTCATTTACAAATAACTATAGATTTTTTTTTTTTTATCTACTTTGTCAACATAGCGATAAACTAATCGCTTGCTGCCCCTCCAATGAACGCCTTGTTACTCTTCCGGAACAGCAATTTAGTCAAAGAACTGAGGTAATGGCAGCTTCTCCCGGTTTTCAGAATAATACTGCCCCCTAATGGTGGGATAAGGCGGCCGCTGTAATGTAGGGTTTCCATTTCCTTTGATCAAAATTCATTGAGGCCACTTTCAGAAACGTTTTTCTATTTAGGTTGTTATGTTTTGATAAAATTAAAATATATTAATTTTATCTAGGGGCTGGGGATATAGCTCAGTGGAATAAGCGCCTGGCTGGCAAGCGCAAGGTCCTGAGTTCGATCCCTGGTACCGCAAAAAAAAAAAAAATTTTATCTTGCACGCAGCAAATACTTTTTTCGTGCAAACTGACAGCCTGGATCCGATAAAGAAGGCATTATTTTATTCATTCATTTAGACATCTTTTACTAAGCACCAGCATGTACTGGCATGTGAAGTCAAGGTAATGAGGACATATTACATGTTTATGGATCAAAGATGCTATTCCTGTACTGGTTGAGAATATAAATAGATAGTGCTGAAATGAATAACCTGAGCTTAGCATATGTGCTGCAGAAGCGAGCACGCTGACCTGAGTTTAAATCAAGATCTGCCACTACCCAAATACGTGACCTTGGGCAGTCACTTAACTAGAACTAGAATATTAGCACAGTGTCAAATACTGTGTGAACTGTTGAGCACTGTGTTTACATAAAGAGCAGGGCTTCCTGGTGGGTAGCATTTCCTTGAAGGAAGATGAGAAGCAGGAGTGAGGAGTTAACCAACCACGACTTTGGAATGAGGTGATTCAACTTGTTCTCCCAAATTAGGGTAATCTGTGTTGCTTTGTCCTTTTGTGCACTCCTCAAAATGAACCCAAGCTTAGGTAAAACCTTACTCAGTGCTAGAATTGTCTTTAGCTACAAAAGACTGAAAACAACTTAAATGCCATCAATAAGGGACTGGTTAAACTGATTATGAATGGGACATGTACACAGTGATACACAGGAAGCCAGTACAAAAAAGGATGAAGCCGAGTTATGTATACTAAGGTGAAGCGATCTCTAGTGCATTCTAAGAAAAACCAAAATGCAGAACAGTAATCATAACGTGTTCCCATTTATCCAGAAGCGAGCTTAGGTATATACCTGTACCTGATGGTGTATGCACCATCTGGGGAGGAAGGTGCGTCAGTGCACTCCTTACCCTTCATTCCGTTCCTCCTTCCGTGATGCCTTCAGAAGCGCAGCACTGGAAAGCTGACACCCACCTTTCCCAGATGCTTTTGTAGATAATGCTCCAGATGTAAAATAGGGCTCCTATGACGACAATTACACTTGGAAGGCGGGAAAGGAAGCCCAGCGCCCTGCTTGTTGTTTTCAACAAGCAAGTCAGCAGACGGGAATTGAGAGGTGACAGCAATGCGGGGTCTAGTCCTGGCTCTCTGGTGGCAGCAGGAGGAGCGCTTTGCTCTCTAGAGCTGTGCTCCATTTCCCTTCTGGTGATTCACAAGGACCTGGTTCCCTGCATTAAGTCCTTTCTGCCTTAGATTTCCAGAGTGACTTATTCCCTCACTGAGCCTTTGCTATGTGGACACATAAAGCAGATGGGTAATTGTGGGTCAATCTGACAGGGCTCAAGGGCGCTCAGGGAGCTGGGGAAACTCTTGTGGGTGCACCTGCATGGTCTCCACAGGGATTAGCACCTGCGTTACCAGACCTAGTAAGGAAAACTCGCCCTCTCCCGTGTATGGGTGGCATCATCCAAGTCTGTTGGGGGCCTGGGTAGAAACTAAAGACAGGAAAAGTGAATTCACTCTTCTCTTGATTTGGGACATCTCCCTTCTCCTGTCCTTGAACACTAGCTCCTGGTTCTCAGAATTTAGGGTTCTGGGACTTAGACCAGCAGTTTTTTCCACTCACAATTCCTTCATCTTCACAATCAGGCCTGGGCCTGGTGAGACAATCCTGGGAGGCTGGGGCTAGAAGATGGCAAGATTAAACCTAGTTTAGGCAACTAGGCAACCTAGTGAGATCCCACTTCCAATAAAAAACAATTAAGAAAAAAAGGCTGGGGATATAGTTTAGGGCAAAAGGCCCTCCACTGAATCCCTGGTACTAAGTAAATGAATAGCTAACAGACTGAACTACACTGTCAGCTTTTCTGGTCTCCCCACTGCAGATGGAAGAACACGGGACTTCTTGGTCTCCATAATCTTGCATAATATATATTCTATTGGTTGTTTCTCCTCAGAGCCATATATACAGAAGTCCTAACCTTGGGAGGAAGTTGGCTGAGCTCTGTAAAGAATAGAGATTTCCTATCATATACCCTACCCCTTTGTACAACCAGGAAATTTTTGTTAGGTGTACATTTTACAAGAGGCAGTTCTACGTGTACCATTATGGAACTATAGCTGTGGTGTATTATTAAAATTTTAAAGCAATGTGAAAAATATATGTTTCAACTGCATTGGATAAATCTTTACATAGATTAAATATTTACAAGCATATAGATATGCAGAAATGTAAATGTATGCCCATAAATGTTCCAAAGAAGGAACAGATTGGCTGGGAGAAGGAGTGAAAGCGGTCATCACCACCCACTTTCTGCTTTGGACTCCTATGCCCAGTACATATGTTGCTATTCAAAAGTATCTTGTTAGTTAAGATTAAAAATCTCATGAGTTTTAAGAGTGATTTACTCTTCCCAAGGTACAGGCCCCTTATTTGTGATCAGCGAGAGGAGGCAGGACTAAAGTTACGCTGGTGGCTTAGGCAGGACACACAGGAGTGGGAAGAGCTTGGTATCCTGGGATCTGGAAACAAAGAAAAGCTAAATAAACCTTCCCGTTTCACTTGTTTTTAGTAACTTGACTTTGAAAATAATTTGAGGAGCAAAATAAAAGATAGATGCTAGGAAACAGGAAAATAGACTGTGGCTGTGGATTGAAAGGGAATTGGGGGGTGGAGAAGACAGGAGGAAGGGGAGAGGAGGAAAAGTCAAAAGGACCAAGACGCAATGTGTATTTGTAACAGCTATCTGTGATGAATGTATTTATCATGCATCACAAAAATATACTAATAAAGGAAAGAAAAAGATAAATCAGACACAGAAGGCTAAACATTAAATAATTTCTCTTATATGAAAGACAAAAGTAGAAATAATTCAAAGATCGAAATAAAAGAGAGATGGTAAAAACCAGGGAGGCAGACCCTGAGATGGGAAAGGGTCTGTGGATAGAGGGAGAGGGCCGGTCGTGGGGGAGTGACAGTGGTCCACTCTGACACGTGTATGTTCCAGCTCCCCAGGATGAATGCCATTGCTTTGTATCACAAACGTATGCTCATGAAAAAATAAAGCCAGTCACTAATGGAGAAGGTCACATAGCTGAGCACAGTGCGCTGAGTCTCCCACTAGCCTTGCTGTTGCTAACACTTCTGACAGGTAGGTTATTACTTTTCAAGGACTTGAAGGTCGCTTTTGTTGCAACCACCAACTCTGCACGCAGGCCTGCACAGGTGTCCAAGGGGTGACCTTTCGGTATGAGAGGTCTGGAACCTCCGCTCTCAGATCTCCTGTGCACAACTCATTCCAGTGATTGACATATTGCGATGCGGGCAAAATGGGCCTGGTCTGGTATTTGCTTCCTTCCACCCCCGAAGCCACTGGGCGTGATTTGTCTGTACTCTCAGCTGTCCTGGTCCCACATCCCTCCAAAATTTAAGATCCCACTTGGGGAAGACTTCGTTTGTATTTCACAATTCCTTCTACTGGTTCTCCCGGCCAAAGCGAAGGCGATGACCAAACTGGGTTCACTTTCAGGGCTAGCCTTTTCACTGCCCATTGTGGTTTCAACACAGAAACTATCTCCCCTCTCCTGTACTCTCCCTTACCCCTAACGTCAAAGATGGCAACTAGTCACAAAACTTAAATGTCAAATGCACCGACTGAAGCATAGATGTGCAAAAATAAAAGTAAATCTGAAGCGTTCCTCCTTTGATTAGTGAAGGGAGAGGCAAGAAGAAGGGGCATGAGGATTCTGTAAGCCTTAAGTGTCCTCCTAAAGGAGAGCATGGCAGCCACCAGGGCAGAGGAGCTTCAACAAGGAGATTCAGGGAAATGAAGCAAGTCTGCAGGGGCCTGAGTGTGGCTGGAACTCACCCTGCTGCTTGCTTGTACCATGCTACGAGAATCTCAGTGTGGATGCGCAGCTGCCCACACTCTCCTTAGGGAGGTTGGCTTAGCATCTCTAGTTAAGGAACAGAGGGGTAAGATCTTCTAAGGGATGGTGATGGCTGTCCTCAGCATGAGAAGCCTCAAGAGATCTCATCTACCAATGTTACCACAGCCCCACACTTGGCAGGCAGAGCTGGTAGCCCAGACATATTTGTTAAATGAATAAACATGTTAGTGCATTACATGAGCCTAATGGCACCTGATCATTCCTCGGACCTGGCCAAGTGGTGGGGTGAGCCTCGAGTCCGGCCAGGTGAGGATTCTGTAAGCCTTAAGTGTCCTTCCAAAGGAGACGAGCAGAGCATTGAGCAGAGCATGGAGCAGCTGTCCATCCTAGGGGACTCTCCTGAGGATTCATGAGGAGCTGGGAAAATACCAGTGTACCAGAGCAAAGCAGCAGGGCTAGAAGGATGAAGCCATGGGAGGAACTTATGAGTAATAATCAGTAAGAGGAAGAAAACCCTGAGGCATGTCTGGTGTGCTCAGAGCCAGGGACCGTAGTAAGGGGCAGAGGAGCCACAGCCAGTGTGATGGTTCATCTGGGTATTGACTGGAATAAGAGATCTGAGATTGCTTCAAAGCATTATTTCTCAGTATGTCTGAGAGGGTGTTTCTGTAAGACATGGACATTTCAATCTATGAGCCAAAGATGTGCCCTCACCAGTGCTGGTGGGCACCTTCCAATCAGCCAGGACCCTGATAGTACAAAAGAACACAAGAAAAGTACATTTTCTCCCTCCTCTTCAGGAGCCTGAGACACTCTTTTGTCTTCTACTCTTGGACCTCAGAACTGCAGGTTCTCCAGCCTTCAGACTCCAGGACTGACACCAGTGGCCACCAAGTTCTTAGGCACTAGATCTTCGACAGTTATACTGTTGGCTTTCCTGTTCCTGAATCCTTTGATCTTGATCTGACCCCCACTACCAGCTTCCCTGGTTCTCCAGCTTACAAGCATCCTACTGTGGGACTCCTTGGCCTCTATAATTATATGAGCCAATTCCCTCAATTCTCCCACAGACAGACACAGAGAATACAGATGAATATACACATGAATATACGTACATGTAGATAGCCTATGGTTCTGTTTCTCTGGAGAACTCTTACTACACCCAGGAAGGACCAGGGCCAGTAGCCAGGTGGTTGGGCAGATTAATGGCTGCCAAGTGAGTGCTTCAGACCAAATCAAAGAAGTGGACATGGGCCCCAAACAGGAAGAGATCAACAGGACCCAAAGGTCTTGGGTTTTTGGACAGAAACTTCTAAAGTGATGGAAATGACCTTTATCTGAGCTGTCCAATATAGTAACCAATAGGTACATGTGCCGAGTGTGACTAAGGAACTTAAATGTTAGTCTTAATTTTAACTTAAATAGCCACCAGGGGCTGTTGTATTGGACAGCATAGCTTAGGGTCTGAAAAAAAAGTGGGGCCTAAGTGGGGAGGGACTCTAGAAACACCTGCCTGAGATAGCTCAGGACATTAACCTGGTGCCACACTAAGGAACCTGAAAATATGTATGTGATGTAACCCAGCAGGAATCCCTGGGCCCAGCTCTCACAGGTCAGAATAGCATAGCTGGGTGTTTGAGAACCAGATGCATGGAAATTGAGGAAAATGAACAGATGTAAACACAGTTGAGGAAGAAATGTCCATAGAAAAAAGAAGTAAAGAATAGCTCTGAATCAGCATCAAAACCTTCAAAGAACAAATTCCCAACCAAGGAAACCATCATCAGTATCCCGGAAGCTGCCTGGGCTGAAGTGCAGGTCAGGAGGGTTAGTTGTTTTCTGTCACGACACTGCATTCAGTTCCCATGTCCTTCTGCCTCCCGTAACTCTATGCCATGCTGTCTCAGGAGTGATGACATCAGAGGACTGCCATGCTGTCTCAGGAGTGATGACATCAGAGGACTGCCACGCTGGAGGCAACTGGGAAGGACACCACCATGGTCCAGTGGGATTGGAGAAATGAACACACCAGGGCCACAGCTGAGGACATGATGGAGACTGTTTGGATATGGGGAGGAAGGGAGAGATGACGGATGCGGCCATCTCCCCTAGTGGTAAACGGTCCAGAGAAGCAGAGGTGAAGGGTGTTAGGAGCTGGAGGACGGAATGGTACAAAGAGACTGTGTATAGTCTAGGACCCTGCAGCCTGGATCTGGGTTCTGGTTTTGTCCCTTAGGAACTGGATGCCTTTGAGTGAATCTGGGTGAACTTAACCTGTTCTTTCACTACAAAGTACTACCCTCTCTTATCCGTAACACCTGTGCAGCTGGTGTGAGGAATGAGACCAAGTTCCATAGACTCTGAACAGGCCTCCCTCCCTCCAATACAGCCCCTGCCTTAGAATGATCAGGGCCAATGTCATAACGCCCTCCAGCACTCTTCATGCTAGAAGACGCAAGCCCTCAGCTACACCTCACCCCTAGACTATATATCCTCTCTTCTAGTGCCAGTTCTTTCCTTCCCTAGTTCCTGAAACCCTCTGCCTCTGCCCTCTGGGTCTCAGGCTTAGTCATCAACGATGTCCTGTGTAGCCTCAATTTCATTAACATTTCCAAATCCCTACCTAAAACTTGCTTCTCTGCTGAGGACGCCATTTTCTCTCCAGTTCTAATGCCAATGCTGTGTCCACACCCTTTGTACAACTGCCCTAACAGAAGAGTGAGTGTTCCTTGATACTGTTCTCAAACCATTCTCCCTCCATTCTGAGAAAGCTGCACTGTTGAATCTCATGCCATCTGACTGTATACCCAAGATCTCACAACACCACAGGACCCTCACTCCCCATCATTTCCCGCATGTCCCAGCTCCTGGCCGCCAGGTACTACCACAAACAGCTCTGCTGCCAAAACAGTTTTCTCACCAACAGCTTCCATGTCTCTAGCTCACCACCTCTAGCGTGCAAATCATAACTCTAAGCCTACGTTGACTAACAATTCACTGGCCCAGCTGTTACTACTGTTGATTCCCTTGCACCTCATTTCTGTAATTGGCCAACAGACTCCACGGTCTACCACGACTCCAAACACATTTGTCCCTTCCTCAGTTATTCTTCATTCACCCATGAAAAGCCTCAACAGCAGTTACATTAGTTCAGCCTATCTTACATCTGCATCTTTAGAGCTGAACAGAGAAAAACAGACAATCCTGCTGAATAGCCTTTTATGCCACTAAGCAACATAGGCCCTCGGTGTAGGTAATCGTGTTTCCTCTTCTAGGCCTGTTAACTTGCCCCATCAACACACAAGCTGAAAACAGAAATATTCCAGGTGCTGTTACAGGTATCAACTCAATTCTCACAACCACCCTACATGAAGTGCAAAATGGTAAAATAACTTCCCCCAAGTCAGTTATTAAGTGGTCAAGCCAGGATTCAAACCCAGGCAAATGGCTCCAAAATCTGACACTGGACCTTGCTACAAATATTTCCTACCTTCTGTCCTTGCCTCAGATCTCCAAACCTCTACCTCTTCCTTCACCTGTTAGTTGGTTATCCTTGTTTCTTACCTTTTTCTGATAAGAACCTCCACAAACCCCAGTGTAACTGCCTGTGAGCCTGCACGTGCCTGCATGGTTCCTCTGAACCATGTCCAACTACTCTCCTACTTAAGCACAACTTTTCCAGTCAGGTGCTTGGTCCCATCCCCTCTGCCACGGATACTGCTCTAGGAACTGACCCTGCTAGCCTGTCATCAGTTTCCCTCCACAGGATTTTCCCTAGGGGCCCAGCCTGTGGGTTCCAAATGAAACCTCAAATAAAATATGAATCTTAAAAACAAGTACACTACAGCCAGTCTCCTACAAAACCTATCTTCTGTTCCATCTGAATAAAATCCCAGGAAATGCACGTGAAACTACTCATCTATGACAAAAACGTATCAACAGTTGCCTGAAGTGGAGGGGAGAAGGGAAGGACTGCCAAGAGGCAGGAGGAAACTTTCAACTAGTGTCCGACAGGCTGCATGGGTATATACCTCAAAACATCCAATGGGACACTTCCCATGTTTTACAGCACTCCAATTGCACCTCATTAAATCCAACTTACATCTCTCTACCAGTTATCCAGTTTTTTTTGCTCCCGTTTACATAACTCCCTCCCTATGTCTACTTGTGATCTTTCCAGTTTTTCTCCATCCTTTGGCTCTGTTTCTCACTAGTCTCCACTCCCCCGCTCCAGGCTCGCTGCCCTGGCCAGCACGTGCCTGCACTCAGCTCAAGATGAAGTGAGTTGGCTCCCTTCAGCACTGAGGTCTTCTCAACCTGCTCTTTTTAAAAACTACAAGCCCCCAGAGCTGGGGATATAGCTCAGTGGAATAAGCGCCTGCCTAGCAAGTGCAGGGTCCTGAGTTCAATCCCCAGTACCGCCAAAAAAAAAAAGAAAAAACAAAACTACAAGCCCCCACCTACCACCTTGACGTTTCCCAGCTCTCCACCCCTCCCCCACCACTTGATTCACATAATTCAGCACCATCTGACCTATTAAATATTTTGTTTACTGAGCATCTCCTTTTCAGCTATTAGAATATTAGTTCCAAGAAAGCAAGGCTTATTGTCTATTGTGCTCAGTGACATAACCTCGGTTCCCTGCATTCAGATGTGTGTGTCTCAATAAATACCAGGGTGAAGTGTTTTCTGCCATTTGGTTGTAAGCAGGAGAAACTCACATTCTCTTAAGCAAAAACAATTTACTAGAAGATTCCAGAGAATATCAGGGACCCCTGAAGGGCAGAGAGAGGTCCATGCAGCATTAGGGAAATAGTCCACAAGAAGTAAAATGCTTTCAGTCTCCTTTAGTCTGATTTGCTGAGGCAGAGGGATCTTTGTATTTCCTCTGCATGTAGCTTTCATTCTTCTCTCATCTTCCCTGATAAAGAATTACAAATCCCAATTACAAATCCCTGTTTAGAGAAAACCTGAGTCAGACATATCACCCTCAGCCCAGTTTAGTTAACTTTGGCCAAGGGAATAGGCATGCAGCCATGTACTTACCAGCAATGTCTTCCAATGTTCCAGAGACTACCTGGTTCATAGATAAGACTATTTATACCTCACTCCTAAAGTTAGGCATTTTAAAACTTTCCTTAAGTTTTTAGGAACTCAAAAACTTAGAAAACAACTACATTTTAATAATCACTTCCAAGGAAGCCTTTAATTAATGTCTGGTGGCATTCAATGTAAATGTTCAACAAACTAAATTGCTTCTAATAGTCTCATTTACAATTCAAATTCCTTTAAAAAATTTAATAGCATTTACATTTACAAAATCTGATTCTTGTAAACATCACTTCAAATGCTTGACCCAACACAAACCTTCCCAGGTGCTTAACGCTTAGCAACATAATAAATCAAAAGTATAGTGACTTCTAAGTTCTCCAAAACATTTTCTGCACATTTAGTAACATTTTAAAATACTTTCCAACTGAAAATCACAAGTCTAAAATTCTATGAGGAATTTCAAATTAGAATCTTAAGGCCAATGTTACACAATTGACATCGTACTATATCAATTATGTTAAGGCCCTTCAAATAACAAACACCAGTTTCTAGGAGTATAAAAATTACTCCTGAACACACAGATACTGACTATAGGACCTGTCTCCTAATCTTTTAAAATAAATTGTAATCACTACCTATTTCATTTAAGAACTGCAGATCCTGATGAGGTTTCATTAAAAGAAATGAGCACTTCAGGTCCCAGGAGACTGGATCAATGCTGGAACCAGGAACTCCAGTTTGGGGGTTCCAGGGGGAACTTAACTGCTTTAATTCCTTCAGTGTTAAATAAGAATTATTCCAGCCTTAGGTGGCTGTGGTGAGAATCACATGAAATACAGTGGACCCTTGATTTACAAACATGATGTGTTCCCGAGGGCTGGTTGCAATTCAAGTTGTCAGCTGAAGGCTCAGGCTCCTCTACAGCCTGCAAAGCCTCTCTCCTGTATATGGGCGGATCTCAGGGTCCTTAGAGACACTGGCCCAGGATTTCTCAACCAACCCCATACAGGAAAGGGTGTTGTAACGTTCTTTCCAGAACTCCTCAAGGGTTAAATCTGTATCTGAGATCATTTGGAAGCACAAGCGGCCAGGATTTGCTAATTCAAGACTTGGTCCTAAGTTAAAACTAAAATTCCTCTCATAACCCAAGCTGTTCACAGTGCAGGCCAGTCACAGCTCAAGGGTCCACTGTAATGTAGGAGAAACGCTGACATTACACAACTCATAGCAGCTACAGTTTTAGCTAAAATTTCAAGTTCTCATTTTTACTAGTCTACAAATTATAAGCATACTTATAAAGTTAATTCCTCTGAAAAAGTTCTAAGATAAAAAAATTTAAAATAAATTAACCCATCTCAACTCCAAAACACAGCGTCTGACCTGACTAATCTCATTACCTAGGGAGGCACCTCCTGGCTTCTTACAAGCTACTGTGCTGCGTGTTTGCTCTTATCAAGCCACAGAGGGACTGTCCCCATTCATGACTACATGTTCTTATTAGAACACGTATCTCCCTTCTGCTTCTAGAAAATCTGAATTTATAGAACTGAAAGTAGGTGAGGAGATTTCCACTATATAATTCTTCCTCTCAGGATTCTTCTGGACACGACAGAGCAGCACTGCCCACACTGCTGAGCCAGACGAGAACAGGAAGGGGAAGGAGCAACTGTGGGTCAGGGCTAGGAGTGAGCAGCCACTGCCGGGCCACCAGGAAGGGACACATCTCAGAAAGCTAAGATAAAAACAAGAATCTTTATAAAACATGTGCTTCACACTGAATTTTCAAAAACACAACTTGGTTTAAAGCGAGCTGCTCTGGTTTAGGGTTCTGAACAAGATAATTATGAAGAACCAGAGATAAAAATCTACAAACGGATCAAAGAAAACAGTTTTTGGATGATTAGGTAGCTATGGAGTCCAAATGCAGGTGCACTGGGCTGAAAAGGTGTGTAGTACAGGAGAAGTGACAAGTCCTTCTCAGCCCCCGAGCTGAAGGGCGGGGAGAACTTGGTACAGAACCCAAGGGAAGACAGCGGTCCAACGAGGTCTATCTGTAGACCGTGCCGATAAGGGGACAGTCAGGATCAAGGAAATGGAAAGGAAAACCTGGAGGGGAGAGGACAATTCACAAGCGTCCAATCTGCTTTATGTTCCAGATGCTTGTCCAGTATCAATGACTCGGAGCTGAGCAGCTGATAAGCTGCGCACTGGGAACACCGACCCCAAAAGCTGAAGGACAGCACAGGGTCCAAATCAGCAGCGCCATCAAGGAGCGGGGACGAGCGGAGCAGGGACCTGAGAATCCCAAGGGCACAGCCACAGAAAGTCGTCTTTGTTGCTGCTGTCACGTTTTTTGCTGTTTTCTATGCTAGAAATACCAAAACAAACAAAACCCCCAAGTCAGGGCTGTTCTGGCAGGATGCCCTGTTGGAACTCTGTCCAGAGGCTTCCTACCTGAACCCCCATCTGAACGCCTACCCGGCTGCTGACACAGAACTGTGCTGGACTAAAATCAACATCAACTCATCCAAGGGAGGCAGACACTGGAACCAAGAAAACTGACACCTTGCAGCTGAGGATGGCACGCAATAATTCAATTACATGGAAAGCCGAGTCTTAACACAGAAACTTATTTTCCAATCACAGTTATCCCAGTCTCTTCTATAAAATTGCTTCTGTGACAGTCTTTTTAAATGTATCCAAGAGAGTCTCTTTCTAATAATTAACAGTCAAATCTATTCTAAACTAGGAGCTCTTTTTGTCTTACTGAGCAGGTACTATGATTCCATCTTCTTCTCTAGAAATTCAGCAGATGTAGGTTCCAACAAAGAAGTGCTTTCTTTCCTTGTCATGGTAGCAAAAAGCATGTCCATCATCCCCAAGGTTTCTAGGAGTTCTCTCTGGTAATCAATCTCCTTTTCTACAAGTCCTTGAAGTACCAAAAACTTTTTATCCACTACAGGTGACTGGCCAATGACAGGCAGATATATGTCTAAAAAGAGAAAAAATATGACAGCTAGAAATCTCTGTAATAAGTGAAAAACAATAAAATATAAAAATGTTAAATATAAAAAGATTCAAAATCTCTACTTACTTAATGATTAATAGAAAACATAACAGTTCTCCTAAATAAATGCATTTCAAAAAGAAAATAATAGAAACTAAAGGGTAGAAGATCTTATTTTCATTTTCTCATTAAAGGCTATTCTTGGTTATTACAGATATTAATGCGAAAATTTTTTAAAATTTTATGATGCTAGTCCTATTGGTTAAAGTTAGGCCACTGTGAGCATTTTACTCCATTTTAAACTGCATTGATTTATTGTTTTCTTTATGAAAATCTTCATTGCAGAACTGACTGAAAGAGAAAACACTTTAATATTTAATTTCCAATCTGATTTTGTTATTTGACACCTTTACTTTTTTGACGTAGTGAGAATTGAACCCAGAGGCCCATGGACGCTAGGCAAGTGCTCCAACGCTGAGCCATAACCCTCATATCCTGATGCTTCCACTTCTACAAGCATGTTAGCTTTTTCAAGTTTTAACACTTACTTACCAATAATTATTTCAGCAGCATTGATCAAAACAGGTGCAAATCTTGGCTGAGACAGATTTCTAGAAAATAAAAATTTTGTTCAATGAAATTTCCAGCTCTCAAAATGATCAAACTAAAAATGTCTCTCACTGGGTGATAAAGGACTTGAGATACAAAGTACACGCTTCACCAACATAAAACATACCTTATCAAAAAGTTAAGAACACGACTAATCTCCTTCTCATCCCGCCCTGCAAGTGCATTTGCAAGGACTCCTCTTCGATTCAGCTCCTTTATGATGGAAACTGTAACTTCTGGTGTCTTTATTATACAAGTAGGCTAGAAAAAATTTCAAAGTCAACAGAAGCAGAAAACAGCATAAAGGAAAGTATCACTCTCTCTCGTGAAATTACCAGTTCCAAGCCATGGTAATGCGTAAACCAAACACGAACTCTTTCCAGAATGCTTTCCACTCACCTCAAGGACTCTATCAAGGGCTTTAGAGATCCTAAAATTTTTCAGATCCCTGTCGTACAACTCTAGATATTTCCTTGTTGGTTTGTTGATCAAAATGTCATCCTGTATTGAGAAGTAAATTTATAGACAAGGAAAATCAGTATCTATGAAATTCCATTCAAAATAAACTTTCTCATAATGGAGCGATACTTTAAAAACTTAGGGTGCCTCTACACTACATCACAGAATGTTCATATGCCCATAATCTAGATTAATTGAAAACGGAATAATTTGCCACATTAATGTTTTTTTACTCTCTCACGATTTTGAATTTACACACAATTGCCTCAAAGCTGAGCAAAACTCACTTATCTAAACTCTTTTTACATAGCATGCAGTGTGATTTTAGTATAGAGAAATAAAACAAGAATCAGAAACAGAGATCTAGTCTTAATATCAGAGGCTATCCTGAATGAAATCCTAAATAACTCAAATTTCTTTGTATCTCAGTCTTCTCAAATCCAAATGGAGACTTTACCAGCTGGGTTGTTTAGAAGATTAAATCAGATACTGTGTGAAAGACTGTTCTGAATGTGGTAAAACACTGTACTTTTATGTTATAATTCAGGGTAAAAAATAAAAGTGGCCCTTGTTCCCCATTATTCTTCAATAATGGCCTCACTCTGGCAATCTGGAGCCAATTTTGATGCACCCAGAAGAGAAATAAACATCATGTGTATGTACTTCTCAGTAATGGGCAAGGATGCATGGCTACTCTATGAAATGTCACTTTTAAAAAAATATGAGCAATACTCACCCGTTGCTTCATGTAATTTTTTCCTTTAATAAAGGTTCGGTATGCAGGCCTTCTTCTTCTCCTTGGAAGAGATTCCTTCTTTGCTTCAGATTTCCGATGTTTAACACTCAGAATTCCATTGGTCATTCCAACCACTATTGTCTCATCTTCATGCTAGCAATTAGAAAAATAAGTCTGTTCCTAACCAACAGCTTACTTACTTCAAGATGACATTTATGCTGTACCCATGCAATCACCAACAGTTCCATTCAAATATACTTTGCTAGCAACTATGCAAAATGCTACAGCAAAGTCATTTTTTCCTCCAGGATAACATTATGTTGGCAGAAGTTATTACACTTATAAAGTACCACTGGCAAAATCTGTGTAATGATAGTTAATGGCATCTAGAGAATGTTTCACAATAATTTTTCTCCATCCTTTTATTTAAAAAGGATTATACAGTGACGTGATATTCTATAATCTTGTCCCCTCAAAATGTTTTCTGATTGGTTTTTTCCTCTCCCGATTCAGATTTCTATGTAACACATTCACATATCCACCGGCATAAAAGTGGCTCTCTGTGAAACATGATAGCACAGATTCTGTGGAACCTGACAGTACAGATTCTAGAAAGAAGTCAGTGAGGGATCCATTTCATTTTGTTACATCCCTCACTCCATCTGAGTATGTGCATGTGCGCTGAGAGAGCCAGTCTGCCTTTCCTAAATAATGTAACACCCATGAGTTCAACAAGTTGGTTACTCTAAGTCCCACTCCAGCAATTGTCTTTGCTCTAACAACTAATTTAATTCCATTTTACTTGCACTTAAGAGACAAGGTTGGCAACAAGTTTAGAAAGGACTAAAAGTACTTAGTAGATTCAGATACTAAGGAAATGCTGATGCTTTTGGACTTTGGCAGCCTCTCTAACCTGCAGGTCATGCAGCCTACCGTCGGGAGGAATTTCAAAACGCCACATGAAGCTGTTTGAATCTTTCTGCTATGCTGTAATGTTATCAGTAAATTCGGGACAATAAAAAAATAAAAATACTTACGGAAAGCGCAAGACTCAAAATTGAAGCTGCATAATCAAAACTGTGGACTACTTTGTAGGAAGTTGTGCTATATACTTTCACCTTCCTAATAAAAAGAAAATGCTGTCAAAAATTATTTGCAGATTCTATTTTTAACACAAAAGTAAAGAGAAACAATAAGGTAATATTATGAAGTGCCTCCGCACTGAACCGTTCAAAAATGTATTACAGAAACAGATTTGAATAAACACTTTGACAAGCCACCTATCATGAAACCAAAGGACAGACCAGGAAGCACTGTCATCTGAAGACAGAACTTGGGAGGAAGAGAAGCATCAATAAATGTGCACTGTGAGTCAAGAGAATAAGGTCTCAAGCTCAGCACTGCAGGTCCTTTGGTCCAGAGAATGCTGTGTTGTGCAGGGCTTTTCTGTGTACTGCAGGACATTTAGCAGCTTCCCTGGCCTCTACCCCGACACAACAGTAGTGTCAACCCCAAAGCTGTCACAGCCAAAAATGTCTGTAGGTATTCTGAAGTTCCCTGGGGACAAATATCACTCCAGGTAGAGAATGACTAACTATATGGACAGCCAGTTTATACTTCATGTGTTAAGGAGCCATCTAAAAAGTCCCAGTGCCAAATTGCACAGAAACACTATTTCAGACAATTGTATATATATTTACACAATACATTCCTTTGGACTAAACATTTTCTGACTTTTAAAATATTTATCTTTTAACATACATGATAAAAAGTAAGACCCTTTCTAACAGTGGGCAAAAAGAAAGGAAAATATGGAAATAAAATGATTAACAACTGAGGAATACAAGTAAGTAGATTCTACACCCATGCCACAGTGCTAGACACATGCGGCTTCTGAACCCTTGGAAGACGGCTAGTGAGAATGAGCAGCTATGCTGCTGTCTGCTAGTTCTGCTGCTGCTGCTGCTTTGCCGACTGCTGCCTGCCCTTCCGCACCGCGGACTTTTCTCCTCCACAGGGCCCCTCTGCCGTGCCCGCCCTGCTCTGGAGCCAGGGGACTGGGGACTGACACCTCTACAAACTCTGAGCTGAATAAACCTTTCCTCCCTTTAAAATAAAAAGGAAAAGAAAAGAGGAAAATGAACAACTAAGTTTTTTTAATTAAGTTAAAAACTGAAGTAGTAATCATAAAATCTATTATATCATTGTTTATATTTCAGATGCTTAATTTGTTTCTAGTATCTCAATAATTTTACAGTGATTACATACTGAAATATTCTATATATTATATACTTTATTGTTGTATTACATATTGCATCGAGTAAAATATATTACTACAAGTAATTTTATCTAGTTGTTCTTTTTCTTAAACCTTTTTTAATGTGGCTACTAAAACATCTAAAATTACTTATGTAGCCCACACTGTATGTTTACTGGGAAGCGCTGCTTTGGAATATAACAAACGGAATATTAAGCATTTAACATAGTAACACCTGGACTCTACTAATGTATGGAAATGTCCACACGAAAGTTTTAAATTTTAGAGAATCTAACCTAAAATATATTATATATGTATTTTTTCTTGAGTATACTCAAAACTATCGAAACAGAATATTTAATCACCAAATATTGCTAAAGTAACTTATTTTCTTAAGCAGTAAACACCTAAACACTGACAATGAACAAAAAAAAATTAAAATGCTAACCTATCCAGTGAGCCAGAAAGTAACCTCTGTCCAGAGCTGCTCAGACATAAACATGTCACAGTTTTGTGATGATTTTTCAAAGCCACGAGCAACTGTCCTCCTTTTAACATGTCCCAGACTTTAACATAACGACCTCCTATAAAAAGAAATAACATTAGTTTGATATTCCACCCATATACTCAGAACTTTGAAGTCCTAAAAAGTATTCTTCACTAACATTCCACAGATCAAAGGTAAAGTGAGGGATTCCAGGGTCAGTCTGATTGGTTTGAATCTTGGCTCCACCACTTACTGAGTGTGTGACTGATAGTAAAGTAACAGTGCCTACTTCACAGAACTGTTCAGATGATTAAATAATTTAAGCGCAAAGAACTGCCTAGAAAAAATAAAAAGTGTAACTGAAAAACATTTCAAGGAAATCCTAATAAAATCATTGCTTAAAAGGAATTTTGAATAAATACGGAAATGAATAGTGTAGATCTTGTTTCCTAAATATTTTGTGAATCCCAACGAAGCTGGTAAACTTTTCTATAGTTTTATTCTAAGAACGAAAAACGTCCTTCCTTAACAATATTTTAATCCAATGAGTTAAAAAGAATCTTTAAATTCAGCATCTTCTTTTAACAAAATACCAAGCAGAAGTTCACTAGAGAAAAAAGGACAAAGGGGCAGGGTGGGTGAAGAGTCTCGCTCTTAGGCACTGGCCCAACCAGGAAACACAGGGAAGAAGTCATGACCACCGTCTTCCCGCTCCCCTGGGGCAGCCTAAGCCAGCGAGTACAGTTTGACACCAGGGATATGCTCCAGCCTCTCTCATTTTCAAGGTCTAGAAACACTGACCAAGGTCACACAACTAAACAGTGGCACAGTAGAGATTAACATACAGCTTTCTGTTCTCTTTGTTCAACCTGGCTTTATTTCTATTTCTCAAAAATAACAGCATGCAAAACAGATATACCTAACAATGATAATCAACTCAACCAAGCGTTGGACAAAGAGTATAAAACAGGACAAGCCAAAAAGACTACACATACTATCACATATATGCTGACACATACATGTAGTGCCTACACATTCTTCTAATGCCAACACATTTTACTTCATTGACAAAGGAGCAAAACCAGGTAATCTGTTCATGATTATGAAAATGTACTGCGCTAAAATTAACCAAAAAACTCTTGCTAACTGGATGAAAAATTTATCAAGCCCTTTTTTGACACCCCCATTGTCTCCTCCAATACTATCAGCTATTTACTGGGGAAGAACATATACTCAAGAGTCACAAAGGAAGAGGTAAGTCTGATTCTAGATCTAAAGGAACCTGTTGCAAAGGCAGCTGGAGATTTCTTAGGAGTGGTGGCGAACCTACACCATGTGTACAGCAGCAGGCTGTTTGTATCACTGAAAGCCCAAAGCTTTGCCATCACGGTCTTAGGAGTAAGAGTACACAGTAAAGGGGTCAAACTGCACAGGGTTAAGTATGTAATGTAAAATCTCAAGTTCTGAGATTTCAGACTTGTCACTTACCAATTTGTTCTGAATTAATTGGAAATGTTGATTCATTTTCTCAGTTGTAAAGTAAGAAAATTAACTGTGTGGGACATTAGAGATAACACATATACATTGGCCCAGTGCTGTACTGGGCATGCTGGTATAGCCCTATAGTCCTAGCACTCAGGAGGCCGATGAAAGGAGTTCACAAACTCAAGGCCAACATGGGACACTCAGCAAGTCACAGGCTGGCTTGGAGTACAAAAGCCTCCCTAACTTAAAAAAAAAAGTGCCCGGCTCAGTCAGGTACTCAATATACTCAATAACTGACAACTATCTGCTTGTCCCACTATCAAGTGTTTGCACAACAACTTAGATATATATTCAAATCCATACTGATGAATCATAAAGAATAACTGGCAACAAAAAACTTGATTCCAGACCAATAATACTGATAACAGTTATTTTCCTAAGAAATACCTGAAGACACCAGAAGACCTCCAGAAGGGAAAAGCAGGACGCTCTCCACTGGCTGCCCATGCTCTACAGAGAGAACACTCTTAGTTGTTCGTGCATCAAACATCTTCACAGTATGATCATAAGACCCTGAAAAGTCAATTTTGTATTATGGTATATGAATCTGGCTGTTTAAAACAACAAAAACCCTAAGTGTGTATATACCCAAACATAAATTTTTAAAAAAGAAAAATTTTAGATGGAATTTAAAACAGTGCTTCTAATCCCTTTGCTGCTAAGAATTTCTGTTTGTTTGTTTGCTGCTGTCCTGGGGATCATACTCGGGGCCTGGCACATATTGTAGGCAAGGTTCTACTATTAAGCTACAGCCCCAGTTCTGACAGTAACTGAAGAAGCACTCGCCAATACTATACACAGTCTAACTTGTTTTACTCTTAAATTGTTCCTACCTGAAAACTATAGTCACTGTAGGATCATGTGTGAACCTTTGTACAGGCTCCCAGAAAAACTTACAGACACTGTAGTGCCCAAGCTGCTAGACGCAAGTGTACTAAGCCCACTGCCATTCTGACAGTCTGCTGTGTTTTCAAGACAGCCTGTTATTTCCACACATTCACAGGACAGTTAAAACCAGCAAAAGAAAAAGAAACGAAAACCAATGGCATCACAAACACAAACCTATCCTTATTTGTCTGTTTGAACTATGACCCCAGTGCTATTAAAAATAAACAAACAAACAAACCTCACAGCAATTAAGTGGAAAGAATTCACCAACCTGTTACAAAGAGATCGGGGTTCAGTTTGCTAGCACATCCACACCTCACATAATCAGAATGTTCTTTGAAGGTCAGAATTTCTTTGGAATTCGGTATATCCCATAATTTAACAGTATAATCATCAGCCCCAGAAATTATATGGTATTTATCAGCTGTAAAATCTACTGTATGAACTGCTCTGAAAAATCAAGTGGCAGTATATTAAAAAGCAAGAAAAAAAATTACATTTCTTTTACCTTCTAACATAACATGCTTTTTACCTAAATCTAAAAAATTGCTCAGTTTCAGAGAATATTTATAAAAGTAAAAGAAGACCTTTAAAGCAGGTACTTGCTCCTAAGTCAATTTAAAAACGTAATGCCACTATACTATTAAGTTAGTACAAACACTAAGCACAGTCTTAAATTGTATTTTCCACTATGTTAATAACTCTTAGGCTCTTAATGAAAATGAATGTTCTAAATGTAGAAGCAAATTTTTTTTAATTTAAAAAATTCTTTTAAAAACCCTAAAATTGTCATCAAGTAAGAACATGTTACGTACATTTTATTGTTTTAAATATTTCACTGATTAAGAAATTTTGATAGTACAGAATTAAAAAATATACTTCTGAGATTTTTAAATCAACAGATTTCAATGACACTGGTAATCCTGAGAAAGTTACAGCATAGAATTATGACAGTCATTCAATTTGTCAAGGGGCACAATACCTGAAGTCCAAGAAGGAAACCTCAACAGGAGAGCCTCAAGACGGCCCCAGCCGGGTACACTCACCAGCAGCTGGGAGGCTGCCTCTGCACCAGTGACTCACAAGCTCATCTGGCCTACAGAGCCCCCTGGGAAGTTAACGAATGCCACAACACACCTCCCCATCGAAGCACACATTTCCTAAAATACTACACACATTCTGGAGAACTCATGAGCCCCAGGAATTGAACCATCAAACTCAAGTTAAATTATCTTGTCTTGGAACAACCATGAAATAAAATACAAAGTAATATGTAATTTTCACAGAACTACCATGATTGTACTGAAAGACCAGAGATAGACCTTTCAACAAACAAAATCACATAGAAAAGCAACTGTCTCTTACTTTGTGTGACCTTCAAACTGCCGGAGGGGAGCCCTCCCACTTATATCAAAGAGCTGAACGGCACCGTCTTCACTACCAGCCACAAGCAATCTACCATCCTGTCGAAAAGTAGCACAGTACGCTGTGTCTTTAAACCGGGAAAAGGTTTTGATAGGTTCTTGGGAGTATCTGCCATAAATGTGAATCTGTAAGATAAGAAATAGTATTTCATCAAATTGTTCAAGATCAGTAGTAAATTATATACATTAAAATTTCAAAAAATTATTGTACTTACTCTTGAAGAAGCTGTGACGGCATAGTTATATGGAGGCTGAGGGGAAAAGTCTACTTTTGACACTGCACCAAATTCTTTAATCTGAACAGGCGTCTTAAACAGAAAAGAATGCACAGAATTAACAGAGTTGCAACCGGGAAGGCCTATTTACGCCTTATATAATGTCTCACAGCTCATTTCTTTTTGTTTGGAGTAACACTTACTAGTTTACATTCCACAGACATACAAAAGAAGCAAAAAGGTCCCTGTCCCATCACCCACCCTATTCCTGTTGCCATTAAAGTTAATAAACATGTGGCCAGAAAAGCCATACCTCATGCCCTTTTCAGCTGTGAGTTTACTATAATACCCCCACTAGTTGTACGTATACCAGGATGCATTGAACTATGTCTTAAAATGAACATGAACACGATCACTCCACGCGGGCAGTTCTACCTTTTCATTTTTTCACTAAACCCATCTTAGCTGACTTTTCATATTAGTAATAGATTTAACGCCCATGAGAAAGACAACATAATTTACTAGACTAGCCCATTAGTAATATATGGACACAAGTTTTTTGAGAACTCTTATACTGCATATAATACTTCAATAAAATCTTTACAAAATATTTTGGCAAACATTTGGGAGTATATTCATTGAGTGTGTATCAAGCTGAGAGATTACAAAGCCAAAAAGCCTTTTTAAAAAAATAACAGATGTCAAAGTATCCTTCAAAACACATGCATGAATCTCCCTCCCTGAACTGGCAATAACAACAAAAACTTTTTATTTGTGCCAGTGGATGAAAACAGTTCCTGACTATTACAGTTTGTGTCTGCATGTCCCCCCAAATCCTCATGCAGTTATGGGGTGGCTTTTAGAGTTCATGACTGATCCATGATCCAATGCTGGGATTCCAGATGTGAGAGCTATACCCTAGGGCAGACAGTTTGTATATGTAAGGGAGAGAAAGAGGCTGCTGGCGGCCACTCCCTTTTGCTCTTGTTTTTGGTTATGTGTTTCAAGAGCCTTTAGAAAAGTGGCTTGTGGGATGAGTTTGGAAAGGTTTAGAGATGTCGCCTGAAAGACTAGAGCTGGAACACCTTCAGCTGTTCTGTCCGGAAGATTCTGGTCAGAGCTCAGAAGACCAGAAGGTTGACAGAAATGCTGCTGGTAAAGACCAGGTTCAAAAGGTTTCTGCTGGACAGAAGGACTGCACTGGTTGTTGGACTCCAGATGATGTGTGTTATGGCTTGGCAGAAAGTTTGTCTGCATTTTGCTCCTGTCCAAAGACTTTGCCTAAAACTGAGATTAGGGGCGGCAGCAGACTGGTTAATCTGGCAAAAGAAATTTCAAGGCAGTCGAATGTTGGGGCAGTAGCATGGCTATTGTTGGCAGCTTTTAGCCGGATTTATATTGAGACTGAAAAGCAAAGAGCCCAGCAGGGCAATTTAAAATGTTGTGAGTTTGGCCAGAAGAGAAGCTCTAGTAAAGCTGTGGACTGCAAAGATAAGGCTGAGGAGAGCTCCATTGCTGAGAAAGAACAAGAGTGGAAAAGATGGCCTGAGAGCATCACAAGAAGCAGCAAGTCTCCACCCTTTGCAGCCTCAAAACTGCAAAGGTGAAAGACCTTGCCTTAAAAAGGAAGCTGCAGAGAACCGTGCTCCAGAATGGTGGCTGCGGCCGCACCAGGTTCCAGAATGGCGGCAACAGCCACACCAGGTTCAGAAAAGCGGCAGCACAGAGAACTTGTTCCTCAAAATTGGATTCAGACTGCCCAGCGACCCAGGCACTCAACGCCTATGGCCATGAGAAAGGAAAGCTTGGCTACTGCTCCAGACGACAGCAGACCTTGGCATCATCCACGTGGCCTGGCTTTAGGTGCATGGATAATGCAAGAGTTCTGAGGTTAAAGAGGCTTCCACCCAGATTTCAGAAGGCCTGGGAGGCCAGGCAGTGTGCCCCTGAAGGGGCAGTGTGTGAAGTTGCGAGAGTGAAGCAAAAGGTGCACTGGAGACCTCAGAAGTTTAGAAAAGCCAGGACCATGGATCATCTGAGGAAAGTAGCAAGGAGGGAGCAAAGCAGGCCTAAGAGAGAAGCCGTGGGAGCTGTAACCACCAGAAGTGCCATAGGAGTGGACTCATGCAAGGCCTTTGGAGCTCACACTGTGCCACAAGTTGCTTCAGATGCTGGATTTGGAACTACAGGACATAAATGTTAGCCCTGATGGATGTTGGACTTGCTTTGTTCCAAATGCTCTGTATCTGCGTTTGTACCTTTTGTAACGGTAATGTGTATTTTGTGCCATTGAATGTTGGAAGTGTTTAACTTTTCATTTGTACAGGGGCTCACAGCTAAGAGTTTGCCTTATATCTTGGAGGAGACTTGGGACTTGGACTCTTTAGCAATGCTGTAACTGTTAGGACTTTGGTAACTCTTGTGGATGGACTAAATGCTGTTTGTATAAAGGGATGTGCATGAGTCTTTGCGGGGGGCAGGGATGGAATGTTATGATTTGTGTCTGCATGTCCCCCCAAATCCTCATGCAGTTATGGGGTGGCTTTTAGAGTTTATGACTGGTCCATGATCCAGTGCTGGGATTATGGGTGTGAGAGCTATACCCACCCTAGGGAGGATAGTTTGTATATGTAAGGGAGAGAAAGAGGCTGCTGGCTGCCATTCCTCCCTCATTGTGCTTATTGCTTTGCTGTGTACCGCCGTCATGAACTGTAGCCCTCTGCCATGTGCTACTCTGTCTCACAGCCAACTGAGTATGGACTGAAACCTCCACAAACTATAAGCTAAATAAACCTTTCCTTCCTTCATTTTGGGTGTTGGGTATTTTGCCTCAGCAATGAGAAAAAAGGAACCAAGACATTGACTTATTGTCTTAATTTGCATTTTTAAATTTGAGTAAAACTGAGCTGTTTCTATATATTTATTGGACATTTGTATTTCTTGTTCCATATACCTTCTAATCTCATACTTTCTGCAGTTTTCTACTTAGCCTTTTTTTGTGTGTTTTTGTGGTACTGGAGATAGAACTCAGGAAGTTCACACCTTGTGAATGACATTCCCCAAGCCATTTTAGAAAACACTGTTTAGACAGCATTTTACTAAGTCACTAAGTTGCCCAGTCTGAGCTTGACTTATAATCCTCTTGCCTTAGCCTCCCAGAGTATTGGAATTATAGGCGCTGACCACCATGCCTGGCCTAGTTTTTCAGTTTTTAAAAAAGTCCTCTGTAAGCCTTATTACAATGATAAGGTACAAACAAAACAAAATTCATAGCACTTTTTCTTTAAAAAAACAAGAAGGAGGCCAGGGATATAGCTCAGTGGCATAAGTACCTGCCTGGCAGGCACAAGGTCCTCAGTGCCATTCCTGGTATCAAAAAGAAAAACAAATCTTGCATATGAGATTAAAATTCTAAAATCTAAATCATTTGGCACTGATTAGTTATACATTCTGTGCTAAGTATTTGTATGGCTAAAATGATTAAGTAACATAGACTTTTATATAAAATTCCAAGGAAGTTGGGCATGGTGGTGCACACCTGTAGTTTTAGCACTCAGGAGGATCACCATGAGTTTGATGGCAGCCTGGGCTACATGGTGAGACTGTCTCAAAATAAACAAGAAAAACACCCAAAAACCTAAAATTTTAAGATAACAAACCTATCTGCCTAAACTATGAGCTGCTCAGTTTTCACTTATTATTTCTCTGTTTTTTGACACACAGTCTCACAATGCAGTTCAGGCTGATGGCAATCCTGCTGTCTCAGCCTCCCAAGTGCTGGGATGACCGGCATGCACCACCATGCTTTGGTTTGTATTTCTGTTAAGCATATCCAAAGTACAACAAATGCTGGACAAACTGGCACAAATAAATAAACACATGTATCTCCTCCTCCATCCTTGCCTCCCATACTTACCTTATAGTTGTTCCAGTACAGAGTATCTTGGGTGATTTTTTCACCAAGTATAGGATATGTCTGAATAGCTGCAGGTTTATAACCAGCCATGACTTCATACAGTTGCACTATTGCCCAACAGTCAATAATTTGGAGTTGATATTAAAATAAATCTGAAAAAGAAAACATTTCTAAAGCTATATCATTTATAAACTTGCACACATGGGTATGATTTTTTTTTTTAACTCTGCTTTCCTTTTGAAGACTGTGTGGAGATTTGTAGACTAGTGATCAATAACTCTTTTAAAGAGACCATCTAAACAAAAGAAGAAGGGCTATCATGATGTGCACAGCCTGGCCAGGTTGGACACTTGGGGATAAACCCAGCTCACACTTCCAGCAGTCAACCAGAGAAAAACACACTGGCTTATAACGCTAATTTTTTGACAAAAGAAAACATTAAGATAAAACTACAAACACACTAGGTATTTGCCTATAATCCCAGTACTTGGGAGGCTGAGAGGAGGATCACCATGAATTTAAGGCCTGCCTAGGCTACACAGCAAGATACTGTCTCAAAAACAAAGAAACTTAACAGGTATAAAAATATAGTGTACATTCTTCTTAAAAATGCCAAGAAGAAAGAAAAAGAAAGTAATTCTATTGTACAGCTTAAAATTTAAAAGCTTAGCGTGAAATTGGAAAATAATGTTCTGACACAGAAGCTTAATTTTCAAAGGTTTAAACAGCAGCAAAGAAAGAACAAAACAATGCCAAATTAAAGTGACAGAATGGAATAAAAATAAATTAGACTAACTACAAACACAAAAGAAAAAACTTTTAACTTTAATGTCATTAAGGCAAAACATCTTTCCAGAATTATTCAACTGCAACAGAGATCCAATCTTATCAGGTGAATGACTTCATTGGTGTTACTGTTTGTCTATTCAGAGACCCTACAACTATGACATCAGTAACACCAAAACAAGTAAGTGTGACTTTTTTTCTTTTTTGAGGGGGACAAAGTACCTCACTAGGAAGCGCAGTGCAGGCTGGCCTTAAACATGTGATCCTCCTGCTTCAGCCTCCCAAGTGCTGAGATTACAGGCAACGATGCACCATGCCCAGCAGGTGATACATCTCAAAGGCTATTTGATAAAAACGCAACAATCAATGACTAAAAAGGGGGGGGCCCCCTTCCATTTGTTCAAGCACCTACAATATGTAGAACACTGCTCTACCAACTAACAGTGCAACGATAAGAAGCCCTCACACACCCAATCTTCTCCATTTTGGCTGGTGACGGCTCCAGCTAGGAATCTAGACTCAGCCTTGACTTGTCCTTCCTGCTCATTCCTAACAGCAGGATAGTTCACAAGACCTGCCAGCCTTACCCCGCAAATCTTTGTTAACTTCACCAAATCAGGCTCACCCCTAGCTCCACCACCCCAATTCAGGCCTTCTTTCTACTGACACTGTAACATCTTGACTCTCTCAGCTGCCTTCCAAATGGTCACTATGGATGAGCCTTTGCTCCAAACCCAACACGACCAGAAAATCGAGTTCCAGCTCCATACATGGATCAGGTAAGGTTGCCTAGGATCTGCTTACCCTTCCAGCTCCACCTCGTTTGTTTGTTTTGTTTTGCTTTGGTTTTTTGAGACAAAGTCTCCCTATGTAGTTCAGGTTGGTCTTGAACTCCTTATGTAACGCAGGCTGGCCTCCAACTCACTGCAAGCCTCCTGCCTCAGCCTCCTGCCTCAGCCTCCCAAGTGCTGAGATTACAGACGCGCGCCACCACGTCCGGCCTCCGACTCTGGTTATTACCAAGTTTATTGTTGACACACTATCCTCACTCTTGCCTGAATGCCTCTGCCCTCTGTGCTCTTCACCACGACTGCCTTCTCTCCCTCTGCTTTCTGCTTAACATTTAAGGGCTCGTTTCAGGATTGAGACCGCCCTACAAGAAACCTCTGCCCTCAGAGGCTCGACCCTGTCTTCTGAGATCCTATTTACTCTGAATATTTCTGTCAAGCATATAATCACCCTGCATAGTGATCATTTCTTTTGCCTGTTAAACCGAAAAATTCATAGCTGGAAGATTTTTTTACAAAGTGCTCAAATCAAATGCTTCCTTGAGGAAAGAAAGAGAAGGAGGCGCGCCACAATACTGAAAGCAAAGGGCAAGAAATGAAGTTTAAAAATACAGAGGAAAACGATCTAACTGTGGCTAGCACCGAAGACACCGGTTTTAAGTGATCTAACAGGTACTACGGCTGTACTAAATGCCACGAGTAATGTACAGAACACTAAGAGCTCCGAAGAGGAACATATTTAATTCTACCCGGGACGAGCGTCCCATTTCTGAGTCCTGGGGGTGGAAAGGAGAAAATACAGGACCATTCGAAACTGAGAACCCTGCCAAGGCACTGATGGAATTACGCGCACTACTCCGGGTGCTTAAGACGGTGGACAAGAGAATGGGGCACTACAGAGCGAAACCAAGATCGACCATACACTGCAGAGACCCACAGCGGCGCGTAACCGCGCGTAGACACCTCCAGCGGAGCCGGAGCTCGCCACCCACCACGGGGCGGCCTGAGGAAAGCCGGGCTGCCTCCAGTGGTAGCTGCCTCACATACCTCCGCGTGGCCCTAGGCCCGCCGACGCACACCGGCTCCAGGACAACTTCTTGCACTTCCGCAGCCCCCAAACCGTGCCGCTGTGAATCACCTAAGCAAAATCACGCGGAACCTCCAGGGGTCCGGAACACACGGCCGAGAAAACGGCTCGTGGAGATGACGTTACTGCATAGGCCGGCGACTACGTAATACGCAGGCCCTCAAAGCTTACGCAACCCGGAAGACGCAGGGGCGGGGCAGGTGGGCGGAGCGACCCGGAGGAGGAGTAACCGCCGGAAAAGGCTGGGGTGTTGCTCTGGTGACCCAGAGCTGTCGCCTAAGGTGACCGTGTGTCTGTATCGCCAAGCAAGTGGACCGCGGAGCGTAAAGGCAGCTAAAAAAATAAAATCAACAGCAACAAAAAACAGAAATGCTGGAAATCCTCTCGGCTGCTGCGATGTGGAACCTTTTTTTGCCAGAGGGCGAAAGGAGAAATCGGAAGTGACGTTGCGTCCAAAACAAGCCCTGGCTTGAGGTCTGTACGGAATCCGGGCCCGTGGCCGCCTAGGGGAAGGGCGGCCGCTCCAGGGGCGGCAGGCGGCGGCGGCGACACGCCTCCCGCCGCGGCCCCTGAGTCCGCTCGCCGGGGAGCGCGTCCCCGCCCGCCTCTGCGGCGACGCCGGGACACCTGTCGCGTGTGGGGTCTCATTTATTTCCGCAGCGCCTTGCTCTCCTGTAGGACAAGTTCAGGGTCAGGGGGAACCAGGGGGATCCTGTTAGTGGCTTCGACGGGCGCCTAGCCGCTCGCTCTTTTCCCGGGGAGACCCTCCATGCCTGAGCTCTGGCTGGCAGATCGAGGTGAGCTTGGCTGCCGCTGCCCTTACCAGCTCTTTCTCACCTCCTCCTCTTCTGAGTCACTTTTTCCCCTTCATCTCCTAGTCTTCAAGAATTTGGCTTCCGAGTCAACTTTGCTTCTCCTCCCCAGGGTTGTGCGGAGATACACCTTCCTCGCCGAAGCACCTGAGCTGTAGTCGTCTCAGACTGGTGATTTCATCTAAAAACCCCGCTTTATCACAGCTGTTTAGGGGTTTAGGGCTGCCTGTGTCAACACCTTCATTTTGTAATTGACTCTCATGAAGCGTATTTATGTGTCCAGGGTTCCACAGCTAAGTAGGTGTTGAAAGTGGAAACTTAGATTAATCAGCAAATGTTAGAAAGGAATATATAAAAATGTCATAGCCCTGTGGAGCCCCTGGCAGGACCAAGGGCAGTTGTGTGTGCAGTAATTAGGAACAACAGTATATCCTAGGGTCTTTGACGTGGCGTTTACATTTTCAAGAGGTTAGGGAATGTTAAAATAGAGCCGGGCGGAGGATTCTGAAAGCGCCCGGGGGAGTGGCCCTTGGCGCCGGCGTGCGTGCAAGAACGGAGGAAATGGTTCTTCCCTCAGCAAAGCCAGTTCGCGCGGTACATTCTGTTAAGGACCCTTTGCTTTATGCTTCTGTCTCCATGTAAGTCACTAACTTTCTATGCTGGTTTCTTTCTTTTCTTTTGCTAACACGTACTACCTTTGTTACTTGTTACTTTTGTATTATTCAGTTCTTTCTCTTAGGAAGTTTTGCATTAGTTGAGTGCTACTTCTTATTTTAATGGTCAGTGGTGGAGTCAGTAAAAGTGGATAAATTCCTCATAATCTATGAGCTTCCATTTCCTTCTCGCCTAGATGCACAAGATTACCTGCTCTGCCTTCTTAGAGGATTGTGATAAGGATCGGTCTTTGGATATGTTTTTAAAACTGAACAGTGATTATCTGTAAATGTAGTTTGCTAACCCCCTGTTCCGCTGTGATCCTAATGCATTTTGCTCTTAATTCTAACGCTGAAAATTTATAAGAGGCAGTAACTCCAAGGTGAAAAATTAACTGGATGTTCATTTTCTTCCTGTCTCAAGGGATTATCTGTCTAGGACAGTTAGATGTGTTGGCAAGCCAAACTATAATTTACATAGTTTATTGCTCACGAAAACCTTTATTAAGTTGCTAATGCCTAATCTGAACAAAAACTGTAAGTATGCCATCAGTTCATCAAAACTAAAGCTTTGTAAAGCCTGTAGGGATCTCAAGTGTTAGAAATAACTGCTAATAAACCTAGCAGTAACACAAGTTAAAACATTCAAACCAAGCACCACTTGTATAAACATAACATGTTTTTAAAAATGAACTTCATGCAAGAGGTTGAAATTTTAACATGAAAATTGATTATCATTGGTAGCCAAACCTTTGGCAATGGTGACCAAACTTCATTAGAATGTAGTAATGGAGGTGATGACGTTTCTGTATTTCACTTATTCTTTACCAGGACCCTGTAAAGTTATAGCGGTAACCCTGTTGTAGAGATAAGACTGAGGCTAGAGAGGTTGAGGAACTTGTACTAGTCACACAGCTAGTAAATGGGAAGCTTGTATTCCTACACAGGCTTCTCTACCTCTGGGCACTGTTTGCTTTCTATTATGTATAGGTTCTTTAAGAGCGCTGTTTGGATACTTGATTGAAAATGATTTTTTTTTTTTGCTTTTATCTAAGTTGGTATACTTTTAATTATCTAATTTTTTTTCTTTCAGATTTTTAAATATCTGAATTGTAAGAATATGCTGGATATTGCTCTTATAATTCCAAGAGGAAATCATGAAGAAGTGTTTTAATTATTGAAAACTATAGTTGAAATCATGGCTACATCATCGAACCTGGATACAGCCCAGCTGATAGTGGAAGAATGTCCCAGCAGTTATGGTCTCTCTGGCATGTCAGACATTAAAATAGAACATCCACTGGACCCAAATTCAGAGGAGGGATCGGCTCAGGGTGTTGCCATGGGAATGAAATTCATACTGCCCAACCGCTTTGATATGAACGTGTGTTCTCGATTTGTGAAATCCTTAAATGAAGAGGATAGTAAAAATATTCAAGATCAAGTTAATTCTGACCTGGAGGTGGCGTCTGTCCTATTTAAAGGTTGAAAGTTATGGTATAAATACCTGCCTTTGTTGTTGTTTATGTGAATGGGGCTCTTTTTTCGTTGCTTTGGTCCATTTTTGGGTTTGACTTTGTTTCTGTTCTTTTCTTTTTCCATCATGAGATTTGGAGTTCAGAAACCAGAATTAATTTCATGTTGTATAATATCTATTTTAAAGGAAATACATGACTTTAAAAAATTTCTTGCCTATTTATTTACAAATTTTCTAATGAGGTTTTCATTGTATCTTTTAAAAATCATAGGAGAAAAAAATTGCTTGTTCTTTTTTTGAATGAATTAGCTTTTTTTATGAAGTGAATTAGCTTGGTATTCCCTGTTCATGAACATTTTATTTGTGTAATTTCAAAAGATTTAATTTAGTAGTCTATCAACATACTTCAGATTTACTTTTATAATGATCTATTGAATAATAAAACTAATCTCTTAGAATAAAATTGTTTAAGATTAATAATTTTTTTTCTGGAACTTTCACTTTGGTAGTGTAGACTTTTGTGACCAAAAATATTTAGTATCGCTTGATAAACAATTGTACATTAAAGCTATTACAACACATACTTTTTTAAGGTCAACATTGACAGATCTTTTGTTGAAATTCTTTTGTCATTAAAATATTGTTTTAATGTATTTAAATTTATTTTGCTTAGCTGAATGCAATATCCATACATCTCCTTCTCCTGGAATTCAAGTAAGACATGTCTACACACCCTCTACCACAAAGCACTTCTCACCCATAAAACAGTCAACTACTTTAACCAACAAACACAGAGGAAATGAGGTCTCTACCACACCTCTGTTAGCAAATTGTAAGTATGTGCTACTAATGTATTAAAATGTTGTTATTAGTAGAGTAGTTTCAGGAGTTTGGCTTTGTAATATTATTTTCAGGAAATGCATATTCTCCTTTTGAAAAATGATGTCCTCACACTTTTAAGTAACTTAAAACTTTGTAATGTACCATTATATATTTAAAGACTTCACATTGTCTTTGTCTGTTGAGAACAAATACAGAGTGAAATACTAATTACTAAAAGCTTTATGCCAGGCTGGGGATGTAGCTCAGAGGCACAAGTGCCTGCCTGGCAAGCACAAGGTCCTCAGTGTGATTCCTGGTACCAAAAATAACCCCCAAAAAACAAATAAAAGCTTTAAACCTTTTCTTTTAAAACAGTAATTAATTGCTGGGCATGGTGGTACACACCTGTAATCCCAGCATTCAAGAGGCTGAGGCAGGAGCATCACCACAAGGTTCAAGGCCAGCCTAAACTGCAGAGTGAGACCCAGTCTCAAAAACAATAAATAAAAAATAAAAACAATAATAGTGAACTTTTTGTAAATTAAGATGCTGTCATTGTATTGTTTATTAGAACAAAATTTAATATTTTACTTATAAACAAGATCATTAGTCAACAGATGATTTTCTGGGAAAAGCTGAATGATTTCTATTATAATATTGTATTTGAATATTATAGTTTGAGTACAAATGACTACTTTTAAAACTTTGAATCTGTAATTTTTAAACATGTATGATCATTGTAGAGGAAATAAAGTTTTTCTGTTTAAATTAAAAATATTCTATGTGGCATAGGTACATAAATGAGAGATAAACAGCAATTTGATGTTAGTTACCATATTTGAAAATACAATGTAACTGTACCTATATTCCAAAGCCCTGTGAAATCTTTATTTTCACGTTGGACATACTAAACCCCTCCTGATTTCTGAAGCACGTGCTGTAGCAGCTGAAACAAGAACAGTGTCCCTTTAGAACCCTCTCCACATGTTGGCCTGTTCTGGCTTACTTAAATCCGCCCAATTGCTTTCCTTTGTGTATTAAGCTACATAATTATATTACTGAAGTCAGTGATCAAGCAACATAAAGGTTTTTTAGAAGAGCTCTCAAAGAACAGTGCCTCTGTAGCGTTACTCTAAAATAAAGAGACTCGTCTTAGCATATTCCAACCATAGAACTTCTCAGCTAAAAAGAAATAAATAGCTACAGATCATCTGGTTCACGTCCTTCATATTACAAACAACTGTTTCATCAGTCATCCAAGATCATGTGGCTGATTAGCCACAATTAGGCCTGTCCTCAGGAATTTACTCTTAAAGAAAAATAAGAATGTACTCTCAAGGCCAATTTTCCTTTTATGACTTCACTTGTCCTAATGTGAAGAAAAACTCATGGGCGCTTGCAAAGAAAATATTTAGGATTTCTAAAAAGCTAGACGCGGTGGCACACCTTTGTGGTCCCAGCTGCCTGGAAGCCCGAGGTGGGAGGGCTACCTGCCCAGGAGTTTGAAGCCATCCTGGGCCACAAGGTGATCTGCAGTCTCAAAAAAAACCAAACAAAAACACTTTAATAGACTCAATCAGTAAGAAGACAGAAGAATGTGTCTTTCAGACCTGTCTTCGTAAGTTTGGCTACAGAGATAACATTTGTAAAATGAAGTGCGTAAGCCATTTCTTTGGAATAAAATAGTTTTGTTAAAAATAACAATTTTCAGATATCAAGCAACTGTACCATCAGTATACATGCAAAAGTCATTCTCGGGTACGAACAGGTACCTGTAATGTTAGGATGTACTTTAACTCAGGTCTTTTAAATGAAAAATTGAGTTCTTATTTTGGGGAAGAAATTTGCCCCCCGAACACGAGCTGCAGGCTGGTGAGCGCGACAGGTGGGCAAGCAGCATCTTCTGGTATTGTTTCAGCTCTGTCCATCCACCAGTTGGCAGCTCAGGGGGAGATGCTCTACCTGGCCACTCGCATTGAACAAGGTAACAGTCTGGTTTTAAATATTTTATTTAAGATACATTCAGTAGGATTTAATAGATTTGTTTTATTTTCATATAGGAAAGAAGGAAGACAAAGATAATGTAGTATTGCTGGGGCAATAACCCAACAGGTAGTGAAAAAAATTAAGTAACAGAAAGTATAAAAGTTGTAGCTTCCATTTCCACCCTAGCCTTTTCGCTGAAAGTAAGAATTACTGCTTACATTATTAAAAAATTTTTCTAGAGAACATTTCTATTTTTATTTTGGAGTTTGTGTGAGAATGTGTGCTTTTTGTTTATACATGCATTGTACACACTATGTTGTTATCGTAATTTTTTTCAATTTATAGTCTGGAAAGCTTTTCATAAATATATTTTCTTCCTTTTAATAATTCTATAATTTAAAAATTTTTATATCTTTGCATTGTATTGCATATATATATTCCAAATTTTTGCTATTAAATGACAATATAATTGGCATTCTTTTAAAATATATCCATTGGATAAGTTTGCACAAATAGATTTGCTGGATCAAAGGATATATGAGTGTTTTTTGTTTGTTTGGTCCTGGGGATGGAGCGCAGGGCCTCAAACCTACTAGGCAGCACTCTACCACCAAGCTACACCCCAGCCTTGAATTTTTACTTTTGTGTATATAACCACATGCTTGTCCTTGCACGAGAATTAGTTTCTATTTCCTCCTGTACTCACTGACACAGAACAGTATCAGAGCTTAATTTTCACTAAGCTATGGTTGAAGAAAGAAATCTCACAGTAATTTATATCTTTAAAATTATCATCTTGAGTTTCTTTTTATGTAAACTGCCTGCCATATATTCATGTACATGAGCTGTTACCTAAATTAAAGAAATTAGCTTAGTGTTGTTTATGTTGCATATAATTTTTCCTAATTTTGACATTTTTCTTTTGATTTATTTTACGATCTTTCAAACAGGACTTAACATTTTTAGGTGGCAAATTAATTTTTTCTTTGGTACTTCTGAGTTTCATATCTTGCTTAGCAAGGATTTTCCACTCATAAATTTATCTGTTCTTTTTCTAGAATTTCTGTAGTTTTCTTTATGGAGTATGTTTTGTATAATAAAGTAAAGGTGAAGCAAAAGATTGCTTTTATTTTTAGTCTTTAAAAAGTTAGGTATTTGCCAGGTGTGGTGGTGCACACTGTAATCCCAGCATGCGGGAGAGTTGCCACAAGTTCAGGACCACATATAATAATTCTAATTGGCTACATATTGAGTTTAAGGCCAACCTGGACTATATAATGAGACCCTGTCTCAAAAAAAAAAAAAAAAAAAAGTTAGGTATTTGTCCCACCAGAGTTTATTGAATTGTGGATTCCAGAGGGGGCATCGTCCATGAATTGCATTTTGTAAGTCATGTCATTTTATAAGAAAGGCCTACTTAACCATTATCTTTCTGTTTATATGTAATTATTCAGAAATTTACTTCTCAGTCTGCTAAATAAATTCACAGAAAAAGTTGTGGCGCTTATAACTAGTATAGCTAATGAAATGAGGTTTAGGCAGAATTTCATGGTACTGTATTGCAGTTATTCTATCTTAGTATTATGTTAAAAAAACCATACACATGAGGGAAGTTCATGGGCAGGGATGTTAGCTATGGAGTAGAAGGCAGCGTTAATAAGATTGTGAAGTCTGTATAATAATACACATTTATATAATGCTCAGGGCTGTTATTTAATCCCATTTTTATTGTGATCCAACTAGACATAGAAGTAAGCAGGACATTCTATGTGAGAAATAAGTGACCTGCCCAAGTCACAGTGCTAGGCTGGAGATATAGCTTAGTGGCATAAGTGCCTGTCTGGCAAGTGCAAGGTCCTGAGTTCTATTCCTAGTACAAAAAAAAAAAAAACAAAAAAACCACAGTGCTAGAAAGCAGCAGAGCCAGGATTCAAATTCTGTTTGCTCTCCAGATGCTGAGACCAGTGTTCTGTTGACTGCCTTGTATTTAGCAAAAGTCATGCCTGGTAGCTTGTCTCCCTCTTTCCCTTCCTTCCTTCTGTCCTTCCTCCCTGCCTGCCTGCCTGCCTGCCTGCCTTCTTGCCTTCCTTCACTTACTTGTGGTGTTGAGGATTGAAGCCCAGGCTTCAGGCATGCCGGGCCCACCACTGAGCTGCGCTAATCCCCTAAAGAATACCCTGTATGCAGCTGTATACACTGACGCACATTTTAATACATTTACACTGCAAGTTGCAAGAACACATAATAGGACTTCAGCAAATGAAAGTCAGCACAAAATGAGCTTCACTGAGTAAGAAACCCAACTTTTTAAAAACACCAGTAATTCCATAGTGATATTCATATATGGTTATTATGATATTAATATGTGGTTATTAAATTAGATCACAAAAATTGCTTTTCTTTTAAATAGAAAATGTTATCAATCACACGGATGAAGAAGGATTTACTCCTCTGATGTGGGCTGCAGCACACGGGCAAATAGCTGTGGTAGAGTTTCTACTTCAGAATGTAAGGAAAATGCCTCAGAAACTGTGTTATGTATAGTTACTTCGATTCAGCTAAGTCTTACAAAGTTTTTACACCTCTAGCTAGCTAGACGTAATGATGAGGGGTACAACACAATCGTCAGTGCTTTTCATAGTCTCACGGAACTCAGCTGTAGTTGGTAAGGCAATGCTAATCATACAGGAAACAGTGAATAATTTAATATCCAGCCCCGTCCCCAGCCCGAGCACAACAGGAACAAAAACACTGTCAGCCCTGTAGGAACAGGCTTTTTGGAGGAGCTGTCGTGACCCCAGAGTGGAAGGCTGGTTAGGAATGAGAGGGCCAGAGAGAGAAGGAAGGCTTTCAGACAGTCTTGGCAATAGCACCACGAGTAAAAGTTTCCATCTCCATCTTAACCCAGAACTTTACCAGACTTTAGTATTGAGTTGTCATTAGTATCAACAGAAGTAACACTATCCTTGTTCAAATTAATTGAAAGGCTTTTATTTTTACTTCTCACACCAGGGTGCTGATCCCCAACTTTTAGGAAAAGGTCGAGAAAGTGCACTGTCACTGGCATGCAGCAAAGGCTACACAGACATCGTCAAAATGCTGCTTGACTGTGGAGTTGACGTAAATGAGTATGACTGGGTGAGTCTCTGACACTGAATTTCGAATCACTAAAATGCTAGAGTTCATTTGATTTTGGGGAAGCCATAAATTTTATTAAGCACCTGGGAGGACCAAAATATTTAACTATGCAGAAAAACAAGTTAATATCATAAACTCAATTATTCTATTTAAGTATTCTTTACAAAACCTTAAAATCTTTTAAAACTACTTTCGTTTGCCCAAGACTTAGTGAAACATATGCCCAACTTTTAGTAAAACTTCCCACAGTAGCATTTCGTTGACTCTTGCTCACACTGGAAAATCTAAATCACTTTGACTTTTGCAGAATGGAGGGACGCCTTTGCTTTACGCTGTGCATGGGAATCATGTCAAGTGTGTAAAGATGCTTTTAGGTAAGCAGAAGAAATGAAAATGGTAGAAAATGCCATATGAGGGTTTTACTTTCTCGAGTTGGCCTCCCCTGGTACTAGGAGCACTACAAGCTGTTGTACGATATGAACTCCACTGCTGAGGCCAGTGTGGGCTGCCACCGGCACCTACGAGGAGCAGCCCCCTCCTGGCACCACATCTGGAGTGGGGGCTGCAGTCCACACCGCTGTCATTTGGGGCCGTGCTGGAGTACTAGTGTGCTCCGAGCCCACAGTGCCATTCCGTGTGAGCTTTGTTGTTGTTTATGAGTTTCAGCTGCTCCAGAGGAGCCTTTTTGCAGTCTTTCCTGTGCGTGCATGTATACTGAGTGTTTTCTGAAAATCCAGAAAATACCCTCCAGATTGGCTGCTAATCTGTGTAGCTATTTACATATGAGCCAGGAATAGACAAACATATCCACATTTTCATTTCCTTATGTGGAATTTTCTATTTTGATACAGAAAATGGAGCTGACCCAACAATTGAAACAGACTCTGGGTACAATTCTATGGATTTAGCTGTAGCCCTGGGCTATAGAAGTGGTAAGTATTTTAGAACGCTTGGGTTTCATTTAAGTTTAAGCCAGTTGCCCAAAATATTTTCATCACTTGTAATTAAAAAATATTTCACGTTACCCTAACTTCTGACATACACTTTTAACTGTAAGCAAAGTAAGCAAATTTCTTCAAAGTCAAGAAGTGAGTTTGTTTACTGTGCTTTTCACTGATCCAAATAATTAGTTACTGGAAGATTGGTATACACGTATTTATAAGATTAATATGTGCATAGCAGATTATTTATAGAGCAACCTTATTCCTTGGATTCTTCAGTTTAAAAATGATAAAAACCTAGGCACAGAAATTCCAGTAATGTGGACAGTTGCTAAGTCAGTGACCACCTGGGGTTTAAGCATTACATTGCATCACTGCCCTCTGATTATAAATGTCTTCTACTTAGAAATAACTTTATTTTAGGAAAACAGTGAGAGTCAGTTGGATTTGATAGTTCTTTTAAGTTTGTAAACAGGATCCTGAGATCTTCCCTACCTGTCTGTTTAGTTCAACAGGTTATCGAGTCACATTTGTTGAAGCTGCTTCAAAATATCAAGGAGTGACCCAGTCTTTAGAGAATGTCGTCTGTCCTCTGTTCACTTTCTGGTCCTTATAAATGATAGTTTTGTTTACTTTTAAATTTTTACCTCAGTTGTAATATTTTCTGATTTTTAATAAGTTTTAATAAATATTCTAAATAATTCACTGGTTTATAATAAAAATTAATGTTGATGCTTTTTTATAAATGTTTTACTGTATATTTTAAATTATAAATTAATGTTTTGTGGCATGTAAATTTTTATGGTACAGATAGTTACCTGTCTTTGTATAAAGTGCTGTAATTTGACACTTTCAGAATAATTTCCCCCATTCACCCTATCTTCTCTCTTGTATTAACTCATTAACTTTACATAGGGTTTGCTATAAATCCATAGGGAAAAAATGTTATTGTGTAATTAAAAAGTACACAGTGTGATTGTTTACAAAATGGTGTTATAAATAAAGTACCTTTTGCTGTTTGTATTCTAGTTATTTTTAATTCTGTAAGATTATTACAAATTTCTTAGGATATCTAGTTTAACCTTTTTGTACTGTAGGTCAATCCACAAAGATTTATTGATTTTCATTTCTAAGAGTATTAGAATATTTTTCTATCATAAATAAGGTTCTTACAGGAAAAAGCCCTCCATGAAAGAGAAGTCAACTCTTCAGTACAAGTGAGATGCTTTCATTCTACTGAAAGAGTACTATCAACTCATTTGATCAAACTCTAGGAAGGAGAGCCATGGGAGAGAACATGATTTGACCACGGTGTGGGGAACTTGATGGAGTGAAATAACTTCATCCGGAGGATATATGTTCTATCAGTTATATTTTGGTTGTAAGCCACTAGTCTTGGTCTGCCTAATTTAAGTGAACAGAAATTAATGGAAAGATGTGGAAAGAAAGGGCAAGCTGAAGAAGCAGACGGTTGCAGAAAACACAGTAGACTAGGGAATCTGGACCAGGAAGCCATGGCCAGTCATTTTGGATACTGCTATTGTAATGCTCAGTTTAAACCCTTGTTTGTCACTCTGCTCAGGGTTTAAGTTTCCAGGAAGCAGAACTTGCTTGTGACAGGATGTAAGTGTCCCCCTGCACAGAGACAGAGGGAGAAGGGGCAACATTAGCAACCCACCAATGCCCCCAGACCGCATGGGATGCACTATATGGGATTCTGCTACCTAAGAAGAGAAAACCATAGATCTCTCTACAGCAAGTGAGGGAGTTTGTGCAAACAGTACTGATGTTTCACCCATTAAGACAAACTTTAAACATTTTCTAACAAATGTTGATGGATTTACCTACCACCATTCACCCTTCCATTCGCTTCCTCTTATCAATAGTATGCATCTGTGATCTGTTCTCACTTATACAGCAACAAAATCCAGTGCTCCACGGGGGCACATCACAGTACTGCTTCAACCACATTCTCCACTGAAGAACAACCGACTTCTCTTGAGGTTAAATTTAAAACACAGTAAGTCCCCAACTTACAAACGTTTGAGTTGGAAACTTACATGAACAGACTTTGCAGTATGAACATTCTTAGATGCAAACAAATCACAGACGCAGCTCACGCGTCTGCCAGACACTGTCACAGTGGTGCGCTGTGTGCTGACTACAGCGTGATAGAGTACAGTAGTACAGTGCTCAGTCAGAGCCCAGGATTTCTGGAAGCAAAAGAGAAAGCCATGGTGATGTAGAGGTTTTTTCTTTAAGCTTTACATTGTGTATTTGTGTCAAAGGTGTGTAAGACTCACTGTCAGACTTAGGAACATTCTTCCAGAATCAAACATCTGTAAGTCAGGGACTTACTTTGTATTTAAAAGCCAGTCATAAAATTGCTCTTAAAAATCACATAGCTCTTAGATAATATATGTTAATCACATAAGCATTTATTTGAGGTTTCTGCGCCATACACTGCTTGATGCAAGGGTAAAATGCTAAGCAAGTACACACAGTTCTGCCATCAAGATACTCACTGCTTAGCATTGAGATTGATTGCCTCATTGCCATCGAGCGATGTATGTTGACCATAGTTTTCAAAAGCTTAAAAACCTTTCTCAAGAAAATACAAAATGAACACCTATCAAAGACTTTCTTATTAAATTAGTGAGGAAACCAGTATTGATATCAAAACTAATTTTAAGAGCATTCAAAAAGTTCAATATTTTAGGTAAATTTTGGTGTAAGATTGCAGAGTGACATACAAATCAGTTTAAACATTCAACAGGACCATAAACCATAATCATTCCTGTTTTCCTTTATTTGGGATACAAATTATTTACATCTCTACATAAATCAGTGGTAACATGAGACTTCACTAAGTTTGAAACCTTTAGTTGATAATAAACAGTGAGTTGAACTAAATATCGTACTTTCCCCCAGATTAAAAGCTCTTCCATTTCATCAGAGGTGCCTCAGAGGCATCTGAAGAGCTTGTTTAAGTTCAGACCACTTGACCCTGCCTCAAGTTTCTGGCTGGTCTCTGTCGGGTGGGATCGGAGGATTTTCCATTCTAGTAAGTTTTCAGATGGTCCAGAGTCCTTGTTCTGATTTTCCTTTGGCCTTCTGAAGGCCAAAAATGGCAATGTAAAGATGTGCCTCCTTTGTCTCTTCCCCAAGTTTCAGATGATTATTCTGATAGTCTCTTGCCCTAAAATCATAAATAACATTTAAAGTTATTCTTGACTGCAGAAAGATCAGTCTTGTTAGGTTTGACTTGATTATACATTTATGTTCAGGTAGCAATTTATATCTAAGCTTCAAGTTTTCTGTGCAATTCTAGAGCCTTACATTACTGAGGAACTGCTAAGAAATAAAAGTTACCTTCTATTCAGTAATTTTTACAATAAATCTCAAACTTTTTTTTTTTTTTAAACAGGGTCTCACTGTGTACTTCAGCCTGGCCTTAAACTCACTGTATAGCCCAGGATGGCCTCGAAATTTGTGGTGATCCTCCTGTTTCAGCCTTCTGAGTGCTGAGATTACAGGCATGTGCTATCATTCTTGGCAATCTCAGACTTTTAAAAGATTGTATTATTTACTCCTCTACCCAAAGGCTCAGGGTCTATAACCAATAATTTTTTTTTACTAGATTTCACTTACAGTACCAACAAATCAGTGTAAATTCTTCTTTTTCTCCTCCCTCCTTTTGTCTTCAAAATTTGCTAATTTCCCTAGATTTGCAGTAAGCCTGGGACCTGGTGGCAGACATCAAGGCTAGTGTAGGAAGAGGGGTTTATAAACATAACATCTCTTCTTAATAAGAAAGTCTTGTGCCTGGTTAATAGCATCATTCTCAAATTCATCCCTTTGAGCATAACTCTGGCCCAATTATATCTTGGAAAAATAAGGACAAATTCTTATTATGCTTATGCAAAGAACAACATTTTCATGAAAGGAGACTCACTAAAAGGCATTTGTCTTTGAATTTTGAGGATGAAAATCAGATACCACTTAAAAATGTTTCATTTTGTTTACTTATCCATAGTCTATTAAATTGAGGGTCAGGGATAGCTTAAAATGGAAGAGAAAGGGTGCTTCTTCATGTATCCATAATAATAAAACAGCAAAAATAATACAGTATTCCACACAAATAACCACAATATATTAGTCAGCTTTCTCATTGCTAGGACACCCCTACCCACAATTTATTCTTTTTAATATTTTTATCTTAAAGAGAATAATAAAAAAAATTAGCAAAAGACAAAACAAAGCAAGAACATTAAAAATGATACAGGGTTTCAAATTAAATGATAGGGACTAATAGTGGTTGTTACATTATATTGTTATCTTCAACAAAGCTACTCATTGCCAGATGTAAGACTGGAGGATTGATCAAACCATTGAAGAGAATAAGAAAATAATAATTTTCAGGAAACATTAGAGACAATGCAGAGTTTCACTAGACAGGATCACAACTTAAAGAAGAGGTTTAATCTAGCTCATGGTTTCAGGGGATTCAGTGCATGGGGAACAAGCTCCAGGCAAGAACACATGGCAGAAAGGCATGGCGAAGCAAAGCTACTTGATTTATGGGATCCAGGAAGCATAGCAGGAAGCAGCAGAGGAAAGGGAGGAGCAAGGGCTCGGATAGTACCCGAGGTCACACCTTCATGACCCGCCCAGACACATCCCATCTCTCACCAACATGACATTTAAACATATCTCCTTAATCTCAAAATAAACACAAGATCAAAATTTCTCCTAACTTACAATTATCTTTGTACAACCAAAAATGTAATCTCTTCCCCTCAAAGTTTCCTCTGAGACTCAATGCAGAACTGTGAATCTCTGTGAAAATCAAGAACAAGTTACATAATCCCAAAGTACAATACCACAGGGTAAACATTCCCTTTCTGCAGAATAGGAATAAGGCATAGAAAACAATTGGACCAAAGCAAGCCTAAAACCTGGCAGGGTAAACTTTAAGACACATAGCTCCAGATCTGACCTCTGGGCACATAATGGTAAAACATGAGTTTCAAAATGTAGCCTCATTCCTATGACCTTGCTGATTGCAGCCAACATGGCCTCTCTCTTGTGCTGGTTTGTTTATATCCTGCAGCTTTGCTAAGTAGACACTCCATGTTCCTGGCATCTCCAGCTTTCTAGGATCTCCACTGCAGCCTTTGTTTTCATTCCCATGGCTTCACAAATTGTCCTTTCAGGGTCTCCAAAGGCCAGGTCTTCCTTTGAAATCTAGGCGGAAGCCTCCCTGACCCCACAGTTCTTGTGTTCGGCCTGTTAGTAAAATAGCAGTGTGCAGACAACCCCAAGGTCTGCTGTTAGTGGAAGCAGTAACTAGCCTCTTTGGATGGCAACAGCTGCATGTCAGTGCCTGGCTGGATGAGCACGGTGAAATAAATCATGTGAAACTAACTCCCTGCAAGTCTGTTTTCAAACAGGACTCACTCTTCAAATGAAAGGTTAACACTTTTCCATTCTTGAGCCTGTAATGGGGTCCTACTGATTTCTGAGGTTCCCTCAAGGCATTTTTCTTCTTCTCTATGTACAGAATACCAGGGTTTTTTTGTTTTTTGTTTTGTTTTTTTGAGACAGGGTCTTGCTGTGCAACTTAGGCTGGTCTTGAACTCACTATGTAGCTCAGCCTGCGCTTGAACCCGACAGTCCTCCTACCTCAACCTCAACCTCCTGAGTTCTTGGATTACAGGCATGTGTCACCATACTCAGCCTGGTACTTGGTCTCTTAATGGCATTAATCTCCTGAGCAGCCATACTTCCTTTGGCTCTCACTTTACACATGGCTCCTTTTGGGCCAAGATTTAAATTTTTCAAATTTCTCTGTTCGATTTTTGCCCCCATTTCTCTCTCACTATAAAGCTGGCTAAAAGAAGTCAGCAATATCCATGCCACAGCTTGAATGTTGAGCTACCTACCAGATCAGTTAGTCTACCATCCTTAATCTCAATCTGCCACAAAGTCTCCAGACATGGGCAAAATATAAAGTCTTTTGCCAGACTGTAACACACGTGGCCTCTTCTCTAATTGCCAAGGAAGTCCTCATTCCCAGATGAGACCTCGTAAGCCTGGTCTTTAACATCTATACCCTATCAGCATTCTGCTCTTCTGAACCCCAAGCAGAATCACCTACTGGGCTCTGCTTACAGCTTTTTAGGTCTTCTCCTGCTCGCAACTCCAAACTTTTCCAAATTCCTCATACAAACCAGTTCCAAAGGCTTCTAAACCACACGGTAATGTGCAATCACAGGCACAACTCCACTTCCCAGTACCAATTTCCTGTATTAGCTTTCCTATTGTTAGGCCACAATATTACCAAATACCCATAACTTGAAGGAGAGATTTAATTTAGCTCCTGATTTCAGGAGATTGAGAACATGGCCAGCAGGCTCCAAGGCAGAAATGTCATGATGGAAGGATCCATGATGGAAGACCTCCATGATCCACCTTCACACACCAGAAGTGCACTTCACCAGTACCCTGGGAAGCTGCCATAAACAAGCTGAACTGCCACACATAGTAACATTTTTCTTCATCAGTTCATTCAGTTTTGTTGTGTACTTAAGTCTTATTTCCTGTCTGGGATCAAGAACTGAGCTACCATAAAGTATATTTGAACTGAAAATAATCTTTGGAATCTCGAGGTCCAGAAATTCTGACTCGGTCTACCATACAGCCTGAAAGACAGCAGTCAACAAGCTTATATCCAGGGACCTATCATTTATAGACAGCAATAACACAGTAATAAGAGCATCTGGAACATCTTTCCAGATGTTAGAGCCTCTGATCTTACACAGACATCCAATAAAAGCAGAAATGATAGACTGAATGACTGACTAACTTCATATAACAATAAAATCAGAAAGCAGAAGAACATAATTCTTTTTTGTGGCATTCTACACCAGTATTTCATTAAAGTTAATCAATATTTTAGGTTATATGGGCTGGGGATATAGCTCAGTGGAATAAGCGCTTGCCTAGCAAGCGCAGGGTCCTGAGTTCGATCCCCAGTACCGCAAAAAAAAAAAAAAAAAAAAAATATATATATATATATATATATATATATATATATTAGGATATATGCCTGAAAGGACATATTATAGGCATTAAGGTATTAATAAATCTTCAAGGTTTTTCCATAAGATGTACAACATCTGAAATATTAGTAGCACTATGCACATACAAATTTAACCTCAGGAAACCTAAACATCTTTTCTGATTTGACAGATTTTCCCAGGCTGCTCTTTCTGTAATCGAGCTAATTAAGAAATATGGAAAACATCAAACACACCTGCTTTTTTCCAGCCTTGTTCTTTTTATATAGTGAAGTGACAAATCTTTGTAACCTTCCAAGAGCTCGCTGGGAAGTCCCAAAGATAGTTGTAGGTATATAAGACATCCTGGAAAAACAGTACTTGTTTTTCAAATTTAGAATCTGATCCTGGGAGACAAAATCAAGTTATCCAGAAGATTTGGACACCATTTAAATAGTCTCCTGGGTGCTTAGAAACAACAGTTGGTCATCTATTTCATCAAAACAATAGTATAATATATTTAAATAGACATGACTTTGGCAGGCAGAGCAACTGGACCACTGAGACCCCAGGATAGCTGGCTCCCAGGGTCCCAAGTTCACACACACCTTTGCAGGGCAAAGTAATCAGTGAGACCAGCAATGTGGAAGGGTCTAAAGCAGCAGTGAGGAGCCAGAAGTTGGGCTCTGGAGAACTCCACCAGCAGAAGACCAGTCCCAGTCCCCACATCCAGGGGCCAAAATCAGCTCCATGCCCAGCACAATCCCATGACAAACTTGGCTGAAGTACGCAGCACATTTCTGGGATCTGACACGGACACTATCACAGATTTATAAACACCAGAGGTGTTTCACTGCTTTTACTGTCCCTTGTTCGGCTGACTGGCTAACCTTTCCCTGTCTGGTTGGATGTCATCTTGCTTTATTTTGTATTCTGTGGTTATTTTTGTTTGGGTTTTTTTTTTCCTTCTCCTCTCTTTTTCTGGTCTCTTTTCTTTCTTTTCTTCCTTTTTTCGTTCTCCTCTTTCTTCTTTCCTTTTTCACTGTTTAGGTTTCTTACCTTTCTTGTTTGTTTTCCTCTACTGACATTTTCTCTTGTTCTTCAACTACTTTTTGAATTTAAACTTCCAAGTGAGTAAACATTGTCTCTTCTCTTTCTGATTACTCCTTTGCAGTCTATTTCATTTTTTACCTCCTGTGTCCCCCAGTTTCCCAAAACGCAGGTGATCATCCTTCGACCGCCAGCCCTGACTCTACTGTATTTGGCCTCATTCATCACTTTATCTTGTCCTCCACCCATATTCACACCCCTGCTCTCCACAGAGGGTAAAATCACTCCATTAAGGGGAAAATTACTGCATACAAGTACATGATCTATGTTTTGTTTTGTTATATAAATTTAGAGTTTGCACCTGTGGCCAGAGATAGCAGGTTAATGGTTACCATAGTTTGTTAGTAGTTAAGCTGTACTTGAAACTATTATTACTAACTGTACTACTTTAGACAGATATCGTACATGTTATAATCAGTTTTTTGCCTTGCATGATAACACTGTGATTATATGGGGTCATTATCATCACCACAGCCCAGTACCAAAGGATTAGGTGCTGAGCCAAATAGTAATAGGCATCTTTTACAAATTGGGAAGTTAGGTTCTTGGGATAGCTATAAAGAACCACGTGCATCTACAGGACATCCCTAAACCATAGACATATCCTAGGGAAGCCTCAATACTAGTGATAAAGCTATATATCATAAGAAATCAGCAAGCATCAACATAGAAAACAAAACAAAAAAGAGAAATTAGAAAATGATAAGACTCAGAAGCAAAATGCAACCCCAGACCACCAGCCCACCTAGGACAAGCCTGGAGCACAATGAGACAGGGAAAATTTGAAGTCAAGCACTGGAACATTCTGAAATGATAGGAACAGAAGTGAAAAAACAAGTGGAAAAGGCTAGAGAGAAACTAATATCTCAGGTACAAAAGAAATGATGCTTAAAATCAGAGATATTAGAGAAGATACAGATAAAAAAATAAATGAGTTTAGGAAAATGATGGAAACAAAAAATGCCCAACAAAAGAAAGAAATGGAATTCATGAAACATGTCTAAACATAAATCCAAGAGATTAAAACCTCCAGTGAAAGTATACACAACAGAATGAATGAAGGAGAGGACAGAATATCAGATCTTGAAGACAGAATTGCAGCTAGTGATCACAAATTGAAAGGTATCTTAAAAATAGCAAGAGACCATGAAAAATCAACCCAACATCTACAAGATGAAGTAAAGAAGAATAGCCTAAGATTGATTAGGGTCAATGAGAAAGCTGGAAACTACAAATACCATTAAAAAAACTCTTCACAGAAATAATACCACAAAACTTCCCAAGTGTGGATAAAGAATTTGATATAAAAATAAATGAAGCATACAGAATGCCAAACAGCCATGGCAAAATAAAACTACACCAAGACATACAATAATCAAGGTTCCAGAAATTTAGCACAGGAACATAATATTAAAAGCTGTTAGAAAAAAGAAACAGGTCACCTATCAAGGAAAACACATGAGAATCATGGCACACTTCTTAACACAAACCCTCAAGTCAAGAACTTGGAGTGAAGTATTTCAAGTATTGAAAGAAAACAATTTCCAATCCAGATTGATGTACCCTGCAAAACTATCTTTTAAAAAGAATGAAGAAATAGGATACTTCCATGACAAAGAACAACTGACAAAATTTATGACCATCAACCCAACCATACAAAGAGTCCTAAAAGATATTCTACACAGAGATAAAAATGACCACAATTCCAAGAACAACAACAGGAAGAAACCACCAGGCTGGGCAAGCACTTAAGCAGAGAGAAAAAGCAGGGAAATAATAGCACGAAAATATAATGACAAAGATAAGCCAGTACATAGCATTTATCAGCATCAAGGTAAATGGCCTCAATTCACCAATCAAAAGAAACAGACTGGCAGAATGGATCAAGAAATAATACAATATGCTGTATACAAGAAACACTTAACTCAAAAAGAAATTCATAAACTGAAAGTCAAAGGGTAGAAAAAAATCATCTGTGCAATAGGAACCCAGAAAAAAAGCAGGGGTAGCTATTCCATTTTCAGACAATATGAGCTTTAAACCAAGAATGATCAAAGGACAGCTGGGGATATAGCTCAGTGGAATAAACACCTATCTGACAAGCACAAGGTCCTCAGTTCAATCCCTTGTATAGCAAAAAAAATAAATAAAAGAATGATCAAAAGAGATAAAGAAGGTCACTGCATACTTGTTAGGGGAAAACTTCAGGAGCAAGAGATACCAATCATAAATATGTGTGCACAAAATATGGGAGTATACAACTATATAAGACAAATATTTACAGACATGAAAAATCAAATAAGCAATAACATAATTGCAATGGGAGGTTTAATACTACATTGTCACAAACAGATAGATAAACAAAAAATTAGCAAAGAAATATCAAACCTGTGAGCAAATGGACTTAAGTGTTTATAGTGTTCCACTCAACAACATAAGAATGTACATTCTTATCAGCTGCACATAGGGTATTCTTTAAAATAGACCATATACTAGCCCACAGAACAAGTTTAAGTAAATGCAAAAGAATTGAGATTATTCCATGCCTATTATGTGACCATAGTACAATGAAATTGGAAATTAATGGCAAAAATACAACAAACACTCCATAAACACATGGAAATTAAATAACACACTCCTAAACAACCACAGATGAAATTAAGAAATGGATCACAGATGAAATTAAAGAAAAAAAACCAATATTTACAACTAAATGTGAATGTATATACAACATGATGGAACTTACAGGACACAATGAAAGCAGAGGAGGGAAATTTATATTAGTGAATTCTTACATCAGGAAAACAAAAGAAACACAAATAAACAACCTAATGTTGCTGGGCATCTTGGTGCATGCCTGTAATCCCAGCACTCAGGAGGCTGAGGCAGGAGGATCGTTGCGATTTTGAGACCAGCCTGGGCTACAAAATGAGCTCAAGGCCAGCCTGAACTGCATAGTGAAACAAAAAGGCAAAAAGAAAAACAAAAAACAAAAAACAAAAAACTAACGTTGCAACTCAAGCTTCTAGGAAAAAAAGAGAAAGACAAGCCCAAAGACCATATAAGGCAAGAAATTATAAAGATCAGAGCAGAAATTAATGCAATGAAGACTAAGTAAACAATATAAAGAATTAATCAAGGAATTGGTTCTTTAAAAGAATAATAAAACTGATAAATCCTTAGCCAATCTTCTGAAGAAAAGGGAAAGAAAAGACTCAAATTCATTCATTGAGTAATGAAAAGGGTGAAATCACTACAGATCCTGTGGAAATTCAGATCATCAAAACATTACTTCAAAAATCTTTACTGTTGTAGGATACAAAACAGAAGAAATGGACAGATTCCTAGATATGTATGAATTACCAAAGCTTAATCAAGAAGATATAAAACGTCTGAATGATTTAATATCAATTAATGAGATTGAACATGTAATGAAAATCTTACCAACAAAGAAAAGCCCAGGTCCTGATGGATTCACTGCTGAATTCTACAAGAAATTTAGAAACATTTTAATGCCAGTACTCCTCAAACTCTTTAATGAAATTGAAAGGGAATAATACTCCCTAACTCATTCCTGGGGACAAGTATAACACTAACACCAAAACCAGCAAAATATCCAACCAAAAAGAGAACTACAGGGCAATCTCACTAATGAACATAGATGCAAAAATCCTCAATAACATCCTAACAAACAGAATGTAGCAAATCATTGAAAGGATTTTACACCATGACCAAGTGGGATTCATCCCAGGAATGCAGGGATGATTCAACATACACAAATCAATAAATGTCATACACCATATCAACAGAGCCAAAAGAAATTACATGTGCATCTCAGTAGATGCAGAAAAGCTTTTGACAAAGTTCAACACTCATTCATGATTAAAAACCCTAGAGAATATTGGAATCAATGGTCTTTCTCTCAATATAATAAAAAGCCATCTGTGACAAACCAACAGCCAACATCATACTAAATGGACAAAAACTGAAAACTTTCACTCTAAAATCAGGAGCAAGACAAGGGTTTCCACTATCACCACTCCTATTCAAGATAGTTCTGGAAACATTAACCAGAGCAATTAGACAAGAGAGAGAAATAAAAGTAATAAGGATAGGAAAGGAAAAAGTTAAATTATTATTCACAAGTGACATGATACTGTACATAAAAGACCCCAAAACTCCAACTGAAGACTTCTAGATTTAGTAATCAAATTCAGTAGCATAGCTGGATACAGAGTCAATACTCAAAAATCAATAGCATTCCTGTGCAAACAACAAACTCACTGAGAGAGAGCTTAGGGAAACCACATCCTTCATAGTAGCATCCAAAACAATGAAATACTTAGGAGTCAATCTAATAAATGAAGTAAAATATCTTTATATTCAAAATTATAGTACTCTGAAAAAGGAGATTGAAGAGTATATAAAAAAACGGAAAGATGTCCCTTGCTCATAGATAGGAAGACCAACAGTGTGAAAATGGCCATATTCCCAAAACTGTTATACAGATTTAATGCAATCCCAATCAAAGTACCATAAGCATACCTCACAGAACTAGAAAAATTTTCATTGGAATCCGAAGACACTTAAAATTCATTTGTAACCAGAAGAGACCTAGAATAGCAAAAGCAATTTTGGGCTACAAGGGAAAGGCAAGAGGCATCACAATCCTTGATTTGAAATTATACTACAAAGCTACTGTGATAAAATCAGCATGGTACTGGCAAAAGTACAGACTTGAGGTTCAGTGGAACAGATGAGAAGATGCAGACACAACTACAAACACACTCAGCCACCTTATTTTTGACAAAGGGGCCAAATAAGTTCACTGGAATATAGCCTCTTTAATAAATGGCCCTGGAAAACCTGGCTTTCCACATGCCAAAGAGTAAAACTAGATCCATGTCTATCACCATGCACTAAACTAAAGTCAGAATGGATCAAGATCTAAATATTAAAACAAAAAGAATTTACTGGAAGAAAAAGTAGGTAGAAGAAATCTTGAAGATATAGGTGTAGGCAGAGAGTTCATAAGCAAAACCCAAACTGCATGGGAAACATGCAAAGAATCAACAACTGGGATATAATCTTATTAAAAAGATTTTTCACACCAAAAGAAATCACCAACAGAGCAAAAAGATAACCCATGGAGTAGGAAATAATTTTAGCCAATTGTCCCTCAGACAAAGGACTTCTATCTAGAACATATAAAAAACTGAAAACACTCAGACTCCCAAATTCAAAGACCCATTCCAAAAATGACCATTTGAGATGAACATGCACTTCTCAGATGAAGAAATATAAGTGGCAAATAAATATATGAGAAAATGTTCAATATCCTTGGTCATTTGAGAGACGCAAATTAAGACAACATTGAGATTCCATCTCACCCCAGAAAGAATGGATATACTCAAGAAATAAACCAGTAATAAATGCTGGAGGGGCTGTGGGGAAAAAGGAATCTTTCTCCGCTGTTGGTGGGAGTGTGGGTTGGTGCAACCACTGAGGAAATCAGTGTGAATATTCCTCAAAGAACTGGGATTAGAGGTCCCATTCGACCCAGCTATTCTCTTTCTGGGTATCTCCCAAAAGAATTAAAAACACCCTACCACAGCGGTATATGTGCACCTGTTTATTATAGCAGCACAACTGGTGATAGCTAAAGCTTGGAAACAGTCCAAGTGCCCATCAACCAAGGAATGGATAAAAGAGATGCGATATTTTCATACAATGGAGTACTACTCAGCTATAAAGGATAAAACTGAGACTTTTTAGGTAAATGGATGCAACTTGAGACCGTACTCATAAGTGAAATAAACCAGAGGCGCATGTGTAAACATCGTATCTTCTCCTAGTGTAAGAAGCTGAAAGAGGAAATAAGATCCAACATGTACAACAGATGTTGGGAAATGGGAAGAAGCTTCAAAAGGAAAGAGAAACTGGGAAGGGGAAGGGAGAGAGGAAAGGCAGAGGAAAAGTGGCAGAATACATGAGATAGCTAAGATAGCTGTACTACTAATATCTACGAGTTCATTGAAAGGAAAGGTTTGTGCTTACACTGTGTGATCAATTTTTCATGCCTATATCTTGTAATCTGAGCATCTCCTTTGAAGATAACAATATGCAATGAATTAACCATTGTTACTCTCTTACTATCTTGTCTTGAAATTTTGTAATATTATTGTTTTTTCTCTTTAAAACAAAAAATGTACGTACATTAGATAGATGCAGAAGAAAGTAACACAATTATAAGTAACATTTTTACAACAGCGAAAACATGTTTACATAATCAGAGGCATGGTAAAGTTGAAGCAAAGCAAAGCAATTATTCTGAGACTTGTGATTTCTATTGGTGCAGATTACACAAAAGGTACAGAATAATTTGTTCACCGCCACTGTGTGAGAGCAATTCATCATTTTAACAGAAAGAAGAATAGAATTCTAGCTTTGTAGTAATGTAAAACTTGTCAGTGAAGTTTTGTGAACTGATTTATTTTTCCTTAAGTCACCTTGTATCCAAGGACAATCAAAACTGACAGAATTTTGCCAAAATTCCATTGCACTTATATGGCTTATCAGGGAAGTGTCATAAATCAAAGGATATAAAATTCCCTTCCTTCTTCCCCCTACAATTTGTTACACTGCCTCAAGGTTATCTTTCCCTGCTGCTTCCTTGTAGGTCAAAGCCACTGTTTTTTTTTTCTTAGGAAATAAAAGCACACACACATTTGAATTTCTCTACCACTGATGATTCTAACATAGTTTTCATCATCTACATGATGATGACATTTTTAAAATTTTTAACTAAATTAAAATTTTTTAATTTTTAATTTTTTAGCTAAACTAATAATTCATTTCTTTGGAGGAAAGAGGAGGTAAACAGTTGGGAACTGTTGGTGCTGTAGGAGGGTAGAGAAGCGCATGATAAATGCAGAACTTTCTACAGCCACATTCATATCTTTTGAACTTTGTTAAAGCGTTCAAAAAGAAACACTCATAAATGTGTCCCAAAGATAGAGCTAATGTTTAATATGCAAAAATAAGGACCAAAGTATACAAATCCCAAAACATGCCTAATAGCCACTGTGTCAAATGTCCCTTTTATTGGAAATTACCTGGTTATTCATTTATGACTTAATGTGTTATTTAAGCTTTAAATTATTTAAAGATCTTGGAAATTAAGTCAAAACTAGCAAACCATAAAGTATTACTGGTGATGTTAGAAGCTTTCAAAATCACAGTTCAGGCCGGGGGTATAGCTCAGCAGCACAAGTGCCTGCCTGGAAGTGCAGGGTCCTGAGTTTGACTCCTGGCACACAAAAAAAATCACAGTTCAACTTAGTTGAATACAAAGTCAAGATTTTGTAATCTTGAGCATAGCAGTATTTATGTTATTTGATTACAAACTGGTTTAACAAGTTTAAGAAATACAAATTAGTAGTCTGAGATTAAAAACGCTAAATTTTGATTTAACAAATTAAATGTATTCTTTCATTATCATGCTTCATCACAATAAATTTAGGGTAAATAGCTATTGGTTTGGAAAGTAAAACTGTTAAAGTAGGCTGATTTGTTTAAAAACTCACCTTCTCTATGTAAACTTGTACTCATAAAATGTTTCTGAGATCTTTAATAAATACTGAATCAAATCCCATTTCTCCAGCTGTCTGGTGGCTTTTGTCCCATGTGATATTAAAAGGACATGTCACATTGGCTTGTTAGTACTTCAGGGAAGTCAGGCTGTGCTAATGTAATCAGGCTCAGAATTAATCTCTCTTCTTTCATCACCTGAGAGATAAACTAACACAGGTGTCCTGCAGGATTGGTGACTACACTTTTCTCACAACACCCTACTGATGGGATGGCACAATTTATGCCAGAGTCACCCAGTGACTCACTATGTAGCCCATGCTGGCCTCTAACACATAGTGATCCTCCTGCCTCAGTCTCAAGGGTACTGGGATTTCAGGCATGCATCACCATGGCCATCAGTTAACTGTTTTAATATTCTTGATCTTTGTGAAAATATTGTTAACACTTGGATAACTGTGAAAGCTTTTAGGGAAAATGTAATAGATTATTTTAACTACTTAGCTCTAAAGATTTTAATACTTTTTAGCTTTGACAATGTCTTTAAAATGGTATTTAGCCTTCTGAGTTTTAGAAAACACTTCATAAGATTTCATCACCATACCTTTTTATCTTTATATATACCAAAAATTAAATCTTTAAGCTTTCATTAAAAATACTAGCCAAACCTATATGTTATGTGTATATAATTTTGCAAATTATATCATTGAATATTTATATTTTCAGTAGGTGGCACTGAATGTACTCATACCTCTTAAGAGATTTGCTGTGTGACAAATAAAATGCTTATAAATATGATAGATTTAAAGTGAACAACAATGAAACCAAAAGTAAGACAAACTCTGGTTATTATAAATCCCAAGTTAAATGTTCTCTCTGTGGCATCCTTAAGCTTTTTTCTGTGGCAGATCTTCTCCTATTTACATTTGCATATTTGCTGGGAGCCTCCAAAGTTTACCATGTGCTCCTTTGTAGTGGATGCTACTGATAAAATTCAGTGTAGATGCAGTAACTTTTCACATCCTTTTGTTAGAAAATTTTACTATGTGTATGTGTTGATTTAATAATAAAAACATGAGAAAGGACTATATGGGAGTGACGCGTTTTAGGTGCTCGTAGAGACAAGGAGTACAACCGTTTAAAGAGGTTCAATCCAAAGAGAATTATGTAAATATTCTTTGATTAAAGTGAACTTCAAAGGGTTATTTTGTCTTGTTTGGATTTTCCTCTTCTGATGGTGAAAACCCTTTCCACCAGGGCGAGAGCTGTGTGATATCAGCTGTGTGCGCCTGAGCCTGCAATATTATTGCATCACTGATGGGAAGCAGTAGACTTTACTATTGGTGATTTTATGCTTTGTGCCGTTGAATGTAGGATCAGAAATATAATCATTACGCTGGGACCAGACCACTGCAAACTTACTGTCTCTTGAATTCTTCCCTCAGTGGGAAGAGTACAGTTGACCCCTGAATCTGTAGATTCAACCAACCACTGACTGAAAAATATTTAGAAACATAAAACACCCTCAGTTATAAACATATACAGACTCTTTCCCAGTCATGATTCCCTAAACAATATAGTATAGCAATTACTTACATAGCGTCTGCACCATGTTAGATATTATAAATAATCTAGAGATGACAAAGTATATGGGAAGATATAGGTGTGTTACACACAAACACTATGCCATTTTTATTTGTTTGCATTTTATTTTGGGGGGTAGGGTCTCATTATGTAGTTCAGGCTGGCCTAGAACTTACTACATATCCCAGGTTTGCCTTGAACTCGCAGCGATCATCCTGCCTCAGCTTCCCACATGTGGGATTACAGGCATGTGCCACCATGCCCAGCCACTATGTCATTTTTCCCTAAGGACCTTAAGCATCTGAAGATTTTGGTATCTTTAGGGGTTCCTGGATCCAAACTCCTGTGGAGGCTGTGCAGGCCATAGCATGCTTCCTTTGCTTCATATTTTAAAATTTATAAATCCAGTGAAATTATTCCTCATTTGGCACTTTCCAAATGTTCTCAAAGTGACGAATTTGCTCACGTTACTTTACAAGGGAAGCATCTCAAATAGTTAGATATTTCTACCATCCTCCCTTTTCCCATCCACTGAGAATGTATTACAGGTCTCACAATCAGTTTGTGGGAAGCACCATGAACACCTTTTGTGTGCTCAGTTGATCTATCCACTATCTCTTCTGCAAAAAGTTAGATGAAAACAGGAACTGTCCCCCGAATGTTGTTTAATTCTGTGCACTTTGTGTAATGACGCTCGGGCCGGCTTCCGATGGTGGATGATTGTTTGCTTATCGTGTTTATCTTTTGGAGTCCTGGACATCCAGTGCAACAGCTGTACCAACCAATGCTAAAGAGCTTGTCTTGTTGCTTTGTTCGAGGACTTCCTGGAACAGGGGACACAGGCGTTGACAGCACCGGCCTTTGAGGAGACCGCAGCTCACAGGTTTATCCACAAAGCCGGGTAAGGCTCCTCCGCTAGCGCCTTAGTTGTGAATTCTCCCCGCTCTTCTTGCTTGGGTGTCCTGGTGTTCGCTCCTCTACCAGAAAGAGGGTCAAGAATGATGAGGTGAATGGCTGACGCCTGTCTCAGGGAGCGCTGCCTCAGGTCCTTCTGCAGCTTCTGGAACGGGTAGGCAGGGTTTAGGAACAGGCCACCCACCCAGTGGAGCCAGTTTGGCTTCACTGCCCTTTCCGGAAGATTTGCACCTCTCTCAATGTGTCATTCCTATGTTTCTTTGAATAAAAATGTTGCCTTGTCTGCTTTAAAGAGATGGTACAGGCCTCCCAGTCACAGCTGCATCCTAAGTCAACTTTCACATAGCTCCTCCTTGAGGAGAAATGCAGTGTTGCATCCCAAATTGCCTTAGGGACAGACCCCACCACAAACGCCAAGCTTTATGTGGTGCTGGAGCCTGGCCTGCTGGCTGCAGCTGAGGCATCTAGTCAGGGCAAGAGGGCAGCACAACTAACCAAGCACAAAGCAACACGAGATATGATATAACGAAAGGTCCTATTAAATATGAATAAAATTAGGAAAGGAAATGATATTGTGGCCTCAGGAAGCCAAGGTGAGAGTCCCCAACGCTTGGACATTTAAAAAAAACTGTGTGTGTTACTTTTCTGAATATACAAGTAAGATATATTTGTACCTATTAGGATACTTTCCAGCTGTTGAGAAAGCCCTCCTATGATGTCTTAAGAAGAAAAGTAAGTGTATTTGCTCAAATGAAAGAATGTATTTGTGGACACCGGGGTGGTGGAGTGAAAGCCTCGGTAATGCCAAGACAGGATTCTTTCCCTCCCTTCACACTGCAGGTCGCAGTTTGCCTATTTCCTGAGTATGGTCCCCTCGGGATCATAGCGTGGATCCTCATTCTGCATCCAGTAGAGAAAGCAGGAGTTCGTCACCTCTCCCAAGAAAATGAGGAAGAGCTTCCCTAGAAGCTTTAGAATATCTCTCTTCCAGCCTCATTGGCCACAGTTGGGTCACAAGCTCGTTCCTGAAGCAATTAGGGAGCATGAGATGAGCCCCAGACACGCCAGCCACCTCCAGCACCTGTGCTGTGTGGGGAGTGGCGTAGACTTCCATTCAGAAGGAAGAGGAGGAAGAAATGCAGTACACAGGAGGTTCCCTTTGGAGAGCGCTGACCAGCCCCCTTAGAGATATAAACAAAGGAATAATATGTGACTGGAAATAAAATGAAATAAAAAATTGACTAATCTAGAAGGTGAGAAAGGAAAACTGTGGGAATACAGACAAGATGGGACCAACAGAAAACAAGTGACAGGAACCCAACACTAAGTGTACAAGGACTGAACATTCTGATTAAGAGACCAGGCTACAGAAGCGAAGCAAGAATCACCAACGTGCTCCTTAAATACTTTAAGTATAGGAATTATAAGGCTGCAGACAAATTGAACATAAAGAGTGGGCTGGAGGTACAGCTCAGTGGGCTAAGTGCTTGCCGCTGAGCACTAGGGCCCTGAGTTCGACCCCCGGTCCCGGAAAAAAAAAGAAAAAAAAAAAAAGGGGAACCATCGGATGGTTCCTTCTTTAAAAAAAAAAAATTGAACATAAAGAGATGGAAAAAGATAGTAGGCAAACAGCAAGCAGCAGAATGTTGGTGTAAGTACACTCATATCAGTAAATGGAAATGTAAGGACTTAGAATAGTCAGACTTAAAGAAGGACAGAGAAGAGCTTAATCACCAAATAAACCAATGGAAAAGTGCAGAATCCGATATATTTTCACCCTCACAGGAGTTTATTTATAGGGTAAATTCTTAGCTGTGAAATTTGCCTGCTCCCAGAATATACTCACCTGAAGTCATGACACACATTGCCAATTACCCTCCAGCTCCTTACTTCCTGCCTCCATGCAGAGCACATGTTTGCTCACCGTCACGGTATGGTTCCTTGTTGATCTTCCTCATTCCAGTTATTAAGAGAGGTAGGTCATTTCCATTTATAATTATTTACTCACGAACAAAATTGAGCACATTTAATACACTTATAAGTCATTTTCATTCCTTCTTAGCATTTGTGTCCTTTGTCAGTCATCTACTGGGTTATTGTTCTTTCTCTTATTAATTATAAAACATTTCTGTACTAATGAAACATATATAGTAAGGAATATTCTTCGTACTAAGGAACTTTCATGTACTAAGTACCAAGGAATACTTAGTCACATGTGTTTTTCCCAATCTACTAATTAGAAATCATTTTGTTACCAGACAGGGAACTCGTTTAAATAATAAAGGATACGTCTTGGCTCACATAATTAAAGAAGTCCACAATAGTCACAACTTTAGGTGAAATCTGAACCTGTAGCTAAGAATCTCATTTCTTTTCTTTCCTACTATTTTTCACAGTTGGTTTCATGTATAAACTCCAGCAATTCCTAGGTCTCATATCCTCTGTACTGGATGGAGGGAGATACAGAGAGAGAGAGAGAGATGTGTGGTAGCTAAGTGCTGAGTCCCTCTCTCCTCTCCTGTCCTCTCCTGTCCTCTCCTGTCCTCTCCTGTCCTCTCCTGTCCTCTCCTCTCCTCTCCCCTCTCCTTCCCTTCCCCTCCCCTCCCCTCCCCTCCCCTCTGCTCTCATCCCATCTCCTCTCCCATCCCAATCAAATAAGTTTGCTCAAGGTGGAAAGATATGTTCATTAGTTTCAGTTGATTAGAACACATCACCCATGCACATATATAAGAATGAGGAACCAAAAATTTCCCAAAAGAAGCTCAGTGTATATGAACAACGATGGGAGAAAGGAATTATAGGTGTCTATATTAGCCAGCTCTGTGTTACTACAGCGAAATATAATAACTGTTACTACAGGGAAATAGCAGTTAACCTATAAAAAGAAAAGATTGTTTAGCTCACACTTTAGGAGGTTCTAATTCCAAGATTGGATAAGGGCAGCAAATAGCAGCATATCCTGGTGGGAGTGTATGTAGCAGCACATGGCCCTATCTCGAATAGGAACAGAGAGAAAATGAGACAAGGGTCACACAGCCTCCTCTGAGGGTTAGTCCCCAATGACCTATTGACCTTCCACTAGGCCCCACATCACAGGTCCATAGCACATCCCACAACTGCCACCTGGGGACCACATCTTTACATATGGACACTTGGGAACACTCAGCGTCCAAGCCATGGCATTATCCATTATCAGAATGCAGAATAGTTTAGCCTCAGAGCCCCTTATTTTATCAAGTCACAGATTTACTGAAGTCCTGACTTTTGGACTCAGTTCTAGCAAATGGAATTCTGTGGCTTGGAAAACCAAAGCCCTGCTAACTGCAGACAATAGAATGAAAAAGCTACTGACACTAGCAATAGAATTGAATTCAATAACTTAAAATTTTTAGAAAAAATTTGGAGCTACATTTTTAGGAATGCAATCCTCTTTCCTGTTTAGTACTCAAAAAGTTTCTATATGAGGGTGTCTGTAAAAACATGCTCTTCTCAGATACCTGACTTTCCAAGTTTCATGTTGTTCCTGCAAAATGCAGTTTTTAATTTGAAAAGCTTGAATGCTAACTGGTAGTTGGGAATAGTTGTTATCAAAGCCAGATTTGTCACTCTAGAAGATATAAACTGGCATTCTTTGTTTAAAACTATAGTTTAGACAGTCTTAAAACTGTCTCCTTCTCACTTCTCCTTTTGTGTATCAAGGTAAGGAAATCGGTGACTGGTTGATTCATCTCAAAGCAATATGTTCCAGGAAGTTTACCCAAAAATCAGTTTGGCTTTTGGTGCCAGGCATGTTGGTGTATGCCTGTAATCCTAGCACATAGGAGACTGAGGCAGGGAGCTCACCAGGAGGTCCAGGCCAACCTGGGATCCATAGTGAATTCAAGGCCAGCCTGGCCAGCCAGTTCAAGCCAAGATCTTGCCTTTAAAAAAATAATGTCTTTTGGTATTATGTTAATTTGTTCAGTAAGGCATTTTTATGAATTATTATATTTTTATAAAATATATTATTTTAAAAATTTTAAATACTACTAAAACATTTTATGGTATTTTATAAGTATTGTTTAGTTACATTTGTAAATTTATCACTTCCTTGGTGTTCTCAGAACAGTGCCTCAATTTGTTAAAACAGTGGGAATTTCCTTCAGAAAAGCAGTGTGTTCTGAAGAGGAATATGGTGTACATTTGCAGATCTTTTGGATTTTCCATTTCCCTTCAAGAAAATTAAAGAATCCTGGCACCCTTCACTGGCCTCCCCATTCCTTGGCCTCTTTGCTCCCAGCCTCCCTTGCAGCTAGGGTTGAGCATGTGACTTAGGGTTAACCAGTCAAGTGCCCCAGCTCCAGATGTTCAAAATGGGAGCTACTGACCCAAAAGCAGTAAGAAGAGCAGAGCCTGTAACAGCAACTGCTGCAAATCGAGTTCCTAGGAACAGTAGATGGCATACTGCTGAACTGAACCAGTGCAGTGCTGGGTGTGGGAGGCCCATCTGAGAATTGTTGCCAGCAGCATAAGAAGCACAACTGAAGAAGAAGAGAAGATGCTGTTGGCAGCTGAGAGAAGCTGTAAGGAGCTGTTGATTCCCTTGGAGGAGCTTGTCGTGTTGGCTTTCCTGATGAACTCAGCTGTTCTTGTCGGAGGAGGAGCTCAGGACCTGTAGTCACTGAGAATGGCTTCAGTTCACCTTGGCAGAGCTCTGGTCCTCGCTTTGAGCATCGCTTCCTGGCTCTGGAGAGGAAAACGGAGCACTACTCAGTCTCCTGGAGAAGCTCATCACATTGGCTTTCCTGATGGGAACTTGAATTTCCTCATCATCAGAGGAGCTCAGAACCTCACTGTTGCTAAGGATGACTGTAGTACTTTTCAGGGGAGCTCTGGTTTTTACCTTGAGCATCACTTTCTGACTCCAATTCAGGCCCTTCAGCCTGCTAGCACAGATCTCTACCCTGTTGGCATAGATTTTCTAGCTTCCACCACTGACCTTTGGGTCTTCCCAGCACAGACCCGTGAAACAGTCCTGCATGAGACATTGTCATGGGCTCTAGGTCTCCAGGTGGACTTGTGGGAGGCACTATTATGGGCTTTAGGTCTTCAGCTGGCCTCATGCAGGACATTACCCTGGGATCCAGGCCCTCAGCTGGATTCTTTGGTCTTTAGTATGTGGACAGATTTCCTGCACTCTTTGTATATGATTCTTTGGGTGATTATTATAAATAATCTTATAAGATATATGTCCCTGTATTATATTGTTTCCCCTTGCAAAAACCCCAGACCACAACACCCGGGAAGGACCATTCCAAACCAGGTCCTTCCACAGATAAAAGAGGCCTGGGGTTGTAGCCCAGTAACATATACTTGCCTAGGTTGTGCAAGACCCTGGGTCTAATTCTCAGTACCATGAAAACGAAAATTTAGCAAAAAGAACAGGAGACAGGTATTCCGTCATGACAGCCCCATGCAGTAGTCTGAGCTCGCATCTGACAGTACCTGCTTTGTGCACTCTTGAGTTCAGTGTCCTCTCATAATCATCCGCAGACCCTGAAGGGTTTGAGAAGTTTCTGGGGGCTCTGAGGTTTGGATGTCTACAGACCTGAGAGGAGTATGGCTCCAGCTCAGGAGATCCCCACACACTGCAAACGTGCACTGGGAGAAAGTTGAGGCTGCTCCTGGGTACCAGGGGTGAACTTCCTTGCAGTCTGTTCTCCAGAGTCCCTGGTCACACAGTGAGCAGGACTTTAAAGGCCTCATCACTAGCCTGGTAGAAGTCCCATAGGATAACAGTTTTTAACCCTAAAAACAGGCCAAATTCTTTATACTGTGTACATTTAGATCCTACCTTTGAATATGTCCCAAATTATTATAAAGGTAAAAAATAATTGACAGAAAGATTTGTTTCAATCACTACAGGCACTTGCCAAAGCACTCTTCCAATATTATTTCAGTGATTCTCACCATACGGTTGAATGATATTCCTCATAGCAACATGCTGCCACCCACAAACCCAAGGCCCCTCAGAGTGGGTTGAATCAATCTGACAAACAAGGAGACCATGGCTCAAGGAGTCATATGACTTGCAGGTAAAGGACCCAGACCTTCCACACTGTGCTCATTAATGCTGGAAACAGAAGCAAATAGGAGATTCAGTCTCAGCATTTTCCAAGCTCAAATACAGAGGCACACAAATCACTGATGTGGAGGACACCTGGACAACTGTCCTTGAAAGAAGAGCAGTTATCTCCATTTTGGTTAAACCTGGCCATATTTCCATGTATTGATATGTGCAAAGCTGGCTAGGACTTTTCCTTATCCCCTCAATTGACTTTTAGCAATGTGAAGTGGTCCGGCCTAGGTGCTGATGTGTAACTTTTGAAGCAAGGTGACAAGGCAGTGCTTTCCCCCTCTTTAGCTCCTCCAAAAAGATATGTGAGTCAGGGTGGGATGGAAAGCTTTGCAAGTAAAAGACCCTATGCTGTTGGCTGGGGTCCAGCCTAGAGATAAGAGGGCATGACCTCCCAGGGCATAAAAGATTACACATCAGAGTGAAGCACTGTACCACCTTATAAAACAAAACAAAACAAAAAAAACCTAAGAGTGAAGCACCGACCCCAAAATATTAGATAATATCTCAATTGTATTATGAAGATTACTTTTTCTGTGTATCCTTCTTTTTGCATATTGCAGAGGTGATTTCAGGCCTCCCGCCTAGCCCAGCTCACAGCACCCACTTACCTCTCGCCATTCTCACAGTCCCTCACCCTCATGCCACTCCTTTATTCACGAATTAATAAAATCTGGATTCGGTTCTGGGTCGAGGCCTTTGTTCCGATTAGCCATCATCATGCCTGGCCTTAGGACCCCGTGGCTCCCCACAGCTACAGATGTGCCTTAGTGTCTTTATTCTCACCCTGGATTGCACTGGAAGTGGTAGATTGGAATTAACTCACTAATATTCAAATAGCTTTTCCATGAGATTAAAAATATAAACTTCTCAGATCTTGATGAAGACCAGGAAGGGCTCTCTATAACTGAGTCTATCTTTTAAGTCTGCCTTTAATTATTTTGTTTGAGAAGTCGTTCACTGTAAATAATTTGTTATGTACATTTCCTAGAAGGAAAAAAAAGTAAGAGGATTAACTTTGCCAACACAGGAGATGCTCTCCTAGAAGGTGAAAGGCAAGTGACATGTACTGTTCCAGAGGGGCTGAACCGCACAGCGTTCACCTGCCTTGTGCGACAGTGATATTCCCCCAGTGCTGTGCACAAACTCCAGTTTAACAACTCAAATTACATTTTAAAAGGTCAGGATTACTATTTAAAGACCTACCGTAAGTTCATGTTCAATAATTAGTCTCTAATTTTTCTTTTATGCAAATATGCCCCATTTCAACAGTTCTCAAGTGTGCTTTATCTACCTTCTCACTTTGACATCTCTGAAGTTGGAATACAGCTCGGAACACTGGACACAGTTGAAACTGTTGTACAGTAACTGTCCACCAGGTGACAGCAGTGACATAAGTGAAACTGCTGTTGGCACCTGTTAGGGTCAAGCAACTGCCAACCTCAAACCGGCTTGGAATTTATTCAGTACAGTTGCCCCTTCATGTCTGCAATTCCACGCATGGGATCTTTGGATCAGAAATATGTGGAGGTTAAAAAAAAGCTGTGTCTGCCTTGAACAGTATAGCCTTTTTGTCATTACTCATTGAGCAATACAGGCCAGCCACTATATATATGTAGCATTTGCATTTATTAGGTTCTATAAGTAATTTAGAGGTGATTTAAAGCATGTAGGAGGGTGTGCACAGATTATATGCAAATACTATGTCATTTTACACGAGAGCTTAAATATCCACAGATTTTTTAAACCAATCTCCACAATACTGTGGAGCCACCGCACATAACAACTTGCTTGAAGCAAGGTACAGCTCAACAAGAGTTGATTTTGAATGGCAGTTATATACTAGGGCCCCAGTTATTTTTAAATCTAGTTTTAGAGGCTTTGCCAAATGTTATTTAATGATGAACTTCAACCTTTACTATATGCCTTTCCAAGCATCACTGTAATCAAAGGAATTGAGGGAAAGATTTTATCAAAAAATCATCAATTGATGCAGAAAGCCTAGGTTTCATCCTTTGCTGTGTCCGGCACAGCCCTTGATGTTCATGGGGCAAAATGGTGAGGGGATGAAGAAATAAAGACAAGAGAGGAAAGCTGGGGTCAGGTGGAGCCCTCTCCCTCCTGATGGGAGGAAAGGAACTGCCCAAGAACTGCAGGGCATTTATTTATACACTCAGGAGGTTGATGTCAATTTCAACCTCTCTGCCTAGCAACCTGTTTACAAGCTGGACCAGCTTGTTTACATGGCTGGGGGAGCTCTCCCCATTCTCAGGTTGGCTTTGTCTTATTCCTGCACATGTGATTGATTTCCAGCTTCAGCTGCTTCCTACGATCCTTACCAGTGGTAATGTCAGTGATAACCTAAGCGTTTTAGCTATTAGTTTGTGGGAAAAATCTCTACCAGGGTAGGGAGCTGGGGCCAGCATTACAAATTAGTAACTTTAGTCTCTGTATTAAATTCCTATTGATACCTTTACCAATAACCTCAAATGTAGTGGCTTGAAACACACAAATTTACATTCCTACTATTCCCTGGGTTAGACTTCCAACAGGATTTTTGCTGGACTAAGACCAAGGTGTTGGAAAGACTAGGGTGCTTCTAGGGAATCCAGGCTAGAAGCCACCTCCTTGCCTTTGCCAGTCACTGGAGTTGCCACAGTCCCTGGCTAGGGTCCCCTCCTCCCTCTTCAAAGCCAGTGACTCCACCTGGCTCTGGTTCCACTGCTACCCCTGCTCTCTGTGCCTTTCCTCTCTGACTCCTTCTGATTTTCGAGAGCTCTGGTGATTATGTTAGGGTCATCCAGATAACCCTGAATAATCTTTCTGCTTTTATGTCAACTGACTAGCCTCCATGCCAGGTAACCTAACATAAATTCACAGGTTCTGGGAATTAGAACATCGTCCTGTTTGGGAGCCCATTATTCTGCCTGTTAAATCACATGTTTTTAGGAAGTGGCCACTTCTCCCTCCTTTTAGCCTGTGGGGTCCCCTCTTAGACTCTGAGACAGTCATCCAATTTTTGTGCTATTGGATTCTTTAAATGTTTGACATAGGCTAAATCAATTGACCATAGAGCTAAGTGGCTGAGTTACACCCTGTCAACATCATTCTTCACCAAAACTGTACTTGCTGGAACTGTACTTGCTGGTTTTTATATTTTCTGAATGCCATTGGCCTGTATCTAAGAACAGTCCCAGGAAATGACTAGTGTGTTGACTGTAAAGAGGTTATGAGTACATTATCTCCACACACAAAATTCTCTCTTGAAGGATGGGGAGAAATTTCCTTCTGGTTTCATTACAGGAACAACAGCTGAGTTGCTTTTATGACTCACATGACTTGTCAGTTTCTCTCCTTGTGGTCAATAAGAGTCTCAGGCCATACTTGCAACCCGCTCTAGTGCATGCATAGGAACTCTTTCCCAGTATTTTGTGCATGCCAACCTCACTCTTCCCTCCTTTTAGTTTCCTACCCTGCATTTCTCTTTGATGGGATTTCCTTGCATATTTCACATTTACTTTCATGTTGTGTGTATCTTTTCATTCTTTCTAAAATCCTTTATAAAGTGATGTAGTTATAAGCAAAGAAACACAGCTGACATGGAAATCACATCTTAAGTGAAGATTTGGGGAGCCATTCAATTGAATGAATTGCTCAAAGGACACATAATCACCTTCTACTTGTACTTATCCTTGGGGAGAACATCATAGTTCTGACATTTTCCCCACAGAATTGAACTATGAGAATGCCCAAGACCATTTATGATGCTTACATCAGACTGCTCAGCTGGAGGAAACAGTGGTGTGGGGGGGATATTCCATTAAGTCTTCCTGAAAATGTTTCAAATATGCATTTTTCAAGAGTAAAATTCTAGTTAAAAAGAAGAGAAATTTCACTGAGAAACTATTGGAGTTGAACAAGACCAGGGGTTGCTGCTCTGCTGCTGCTGCTGCTGCCGCCTAAATTGAGCTCCAGTGGCACGGAAGAGCAAGGAACAACAGAGAGGAAATTCGTCTGGTTTTTAGCCAGTGTGATGTGCACCTGCTTCTCCAAGTCAGATTACTGAAAGCTTAAAGAAGCAACCTTCTGCCCCTTCTTTCTCTGTTTCATAAAGGCAACAACATCAGTTCAGATTTTCTTTCTGATTTATTCTTCTGTATTAACATGCTTAAATAGCTACCAGCTTATTTAACAATTTAAGCATAATCCATGGAGTTCTTACCAGAGATAAGGTTTTAACTATCTTATCTTACAACAAGCTTCTCTTTCTGCTAACTTCTTTAATCATTTTGTTAAGCAATATCCACTGATTACATTAGCTGGGTGTGGTGGTGTGGATCTATAGTCCCAGCTACTACAGAGGCTGAGTCAGGAGGATAACTCTTGAGTACAAGATCAGCCTGGCAAAACAGCATGGTAAAGCCCCATCTCAAAAGAAAAAATTTCACTGCTTGAATTATTATAACTATGCAAATATTATTTGGGACTGGCTTATGGAATGAATTGATTACATTTATTTTTTATCTTTAATTTTTATAGTGTCTTTTTTTATTTGCTCAGTTAAATACTATTCTTAAATGTTTTTGTCTCTTTCACAGTCTCTGTAGTGAAATCAAAGTCACAATCTGTCCTTTCTAGAGACAGATTGTGACTTTGATTTTTTCAAAGAGACCTCCCTCTTGGGGCACAGGGTTGGACTATTCCAACAAAGAGGGTTTACACTGGGGTCCAGATGCTTAGCTCTCGTCCTGAGAATTCACTTCCCCTTCTCTGCATTACAGTTCCTGTGAAATGGCTTCCATGGTTTCCCTCTTCCTTGGTTTTCTCCTGGCTATCAATGAAAAGTTTCTCCAGTACAAGAAGAGGATGCACCAAAAAGGGCACACCTTTTCCCGTGAGATGCGGTGTGCTGAAAACGTCTTTATTCTTTTTTTTTTTTCCGGGACCGGGGATCGAACTCAGGGCCCTAGTGCTCAGCGGCAAGCACTTAGCCCACTGAGCTGTACCTCCAGCCCCGTCTTTATTCTTTTATGCTGAATTGATAATCTGCTTGGATGTGCATTCTAGGCTGGAAGTCATTTTCCTTCACTATATTGAAGACATTTCTCCACTGTTTTGTTTTTGGTTTGGTTTGGTTTTGCAACCCTAAGAGTTGAATGCATGCTTCCACAGTGAGCTAGAACCCAGCACCTATTCCCACTCCTTTTTTTAAAAAAAGTTTGAGACAGAGTCTTGCTATGTCATTAAATTACCTGGGCTGGCCTCAGACTATCAATCTTCCTGCCTCAGCCTTCCAGAGTGCTGGACTTACAGGCCAAAAATGAGCCACCATGCCTGTCTCTCCATGGTCTTCCAGTATAACAGTCCCCAACCATTTTGGCACCAGGGATGGTTTCATGGAAAACAATTTTTCCAGAGATGGGTGGGCAATGATTTCAGGATGATTGAAAGGAGTGCTTAACCTGGCACCGTTCCCAGCAGGGTTCAAGCTCCTATGTGAATCTGGCTGATGCCTGGCTGATCTGACAGGAGATGGAGCTCAGGCAGCTGTAAATACAGAGGCTGTGCTGCCTGGCTGCTAACTGGCAACAGGCCACTATGGGTGGTGGCGCAGGGGCTGGGAACACAGCTGCAGCACACAGTGTTACTACTGAGAACTCAATCACCGTTCTGATTCCTGGTCCTCTTACCCTCATTTCACACCGCGTTCTACAAAGTCTTGGTGTTATCTCTGCGCTTTCTATACTGAGGGTTCCTAAGATCTTCCTTCTGTGGATGTCTTCTTCTCATTTAGTGGTGTAGCTGTCAGTGGACTCTTTTTTTTTTTTTTTTTATTCCCCGGTACCAGGGATCGAACTCAGGACCTTGTGCTTGCCAGGCAAGCACTTATGCCACTGAGCTATACCCCGAGCCCCCAGTGGACTCTTTTTATCCATGAACTTAAATAAAAAATTCTCATATACTTTATTGATATTTTCTCCCCCACAGCTTTCTCCTTTCCATTTTCCTCATTTTTACCTACTAATAGAATATTGAACTTCCCATTTCCTTGTGTTTTGCTCCCAAATTCTCTTTCTCTTCATCCTATTTTCTGAGTGAATACTTTATTTTCTCCTAGTTTGACCTTTAATCTCAGCTTTCATATCTTTACCTTCATTCAACCATTCTCTCTTGTTCTTTAGGGGCCTCTTTTGTAATAATGTACGTATGGCCACATCTCTTCTCCTGACTTTCACAGGGCATTAAATCATAATTTATTTCACATCTTGTCCTGCTATTTGACTTTCTGTCCTCTGACTCCTTCCTTCTATTGACTTGTTTTTCATATTGAATTCTCTCAAATGTCTGGTGATCACTGGAAACAACTTCATATTTCAGAATGAGGCTTTCGAAAAGTTGTCTGTGTAGGTAGAGCTTGGAAGGTTTCCAGTGATACATCATAACCTACAGGAGATCTCATTGTCCACAAATAGGATAATTCCCTATTATCCCGGTGTGGAGTAGAAGTCCGATACTGGCATTGGCATGCAGGGAGCCTGTAGGGAGAAGGACCCAAGGTAACTCACTTCAGTAGGCAGACTTGGGCTTCGGCTTCTTGTTTTCTGCCTCCTGCCTCACTCCACACTCCAGGATGCTTGCTGCCTCTGAGCCCAGAGCCCTTCAAGCCACAATTCTCCAGAAAATATGTCTCCCCTTCCTGGGGGTGGAGAGGGCTCAATTGCCCTGCTCCCCGCAGTGATGCAGGGAGTTGAGGTCTATCTCTGCTCTTCAGAGAGACTTGCAGGAAATGTCCTTCATGGGCTCTCCTCCCTGCACTTCTGAAGTACCCACCCCTCTGATTCTCAAGACTTCCCAAAGGTTTGGGGACTGACAGCCCTGCTTCTCAGCCCACCCCCTGAAGGCCCTTAGCCTGCACCAACTCTGAGAAGCAGGCCTGCGTGCGGCGCCCACTTTGATGACAGCTGGAGTCCAGTTCCTGTTTCTCATTCCTTCTGTGCTTCAGGCTACTATTTCAGAGGAGAACAGCAGGGTCTTTACTTGGTCTTACAATCACAACTGTTCCCCTTTTCTGAAGCTGATTGCTGGACACTGTTTTTCATAACAAACAAACATGGAAATCTTACGTTTTTCAGCTGTCTTACCTAAAATACTAAAATAGTTCTTGCCATGATCTCTTGACCTTTCATTCTGTGGCACATCTAGATGAGCAAATACATACTTGGCACAAGGCAGATAATCATTTCCTTTTCCTCCACTTGCGCTTTCAGTGCATCTGTCCTCACTGAGTGTTGTATAAGCATACCAGTCAGTAAGACACAAAGTCCCTAACAAGCCCACCAACCTTCAAAGAAGTTAATAAGCCATGACCTATTTTGCGGAGAGGAGGAGTGGGGGAGGCAACAGTTCAAAAGCAACTGAAATGTCAACATGGCTTGGAAAAGGCCAATTAGCAATATCAACGTAGAAATGCTGTGCTTGCGATAAGCTTGATTAGGAGAACAATGAAGCCTATTATTAAAATTTTTAATAAAACATTCTGGAGTTGAAAAGCTTATCTTTGATGAGCTGGAAAAGCAAGAAAAATAATCCTGAACCATTTCCCAGTTTAGAAGCCTTTGTTTATCCTTCTCTGCTACAGTGGGAGCCAAAATTCTGATGGTTTGGATTAGCTCTTAATGCTTCAGTCCCTGGGTGTTCAGCTTCATGTGCAGTCCACATGCAGTTCCCAGGCACTCTGTCTTTTCGCCACTCTGACCACGGGCCCCGAGTCTGTCAGTGACCCTGGGGAACACATCCGCAGGTCACGGTGTCCTCCTCAGTCCCAGGATTCCCGAGCTCTCAGCTGTCCCCTGAGTCACCTGGCTCAACAACCCGAGAGCCAGGCAGCCCTTCCTTGTAAGCACCTCAATCACATTTTCTAAAAAGCTACAGAATGGAAACTGAAACAGTGAATCAGAGGCAGGCCGGGCGCATTGGTATGGATCAGAGAGTCCCATGGTTCTTGAGAATTGTTAAGGGCAAAAGTCATTTTATCTGGAAACTTACTTTGGAGTTGACATAAAGTTTATGTGTTAATTTCTTAATTTGCTTCACAATTCCACCCCATTTCCAAGCTATTGTGTGTGGGATTCATACATCCTGAAAAGAATTAGTTTTAGCATCAGATGGACTCCTGGTCTTTACCAGGCTTTTTCCTTCCTTCCTCCCTTTCTTCCTCTCTTTCTTTCCTTCTTTCTTTCCTTCCTTCTTTCTTTCTTTCTTTCTTTCTTTCTTTCTTTCTTTCTTTCTTTCTTTCTTTCTTTCTTTCTTTCTTCTTTCTTTTTCTTTCCTCCTTCTTTTCCTTCTTTCTGTCTTTTTGAAACAGGATCTCCCTATGTAGTTCAGGCTGGCCTTGAGCTTACTCTGTAGCCCAGGCTGCTCTTGAGTTTGCAACACCTGCCTCAGACTCCTAAGTGCTGGGATTACAGGTGTGCACCACCATGGCTGGCTATTAGGCTTTTTCTGAGCCTGTTTCCTTGCCTATGAAATGAAAATAACAGAACCATCTTTGCAAGTCCTAAGGATTAGACGCCATGTATATAAAATGACTATCACACAGTAAGTACTTAATAAGAGACAGCTATAATTAATACTATTTTTATTGTTATTACATTACATTTGTAAAGCAAGAGAGGCCTTCAGTCCAACCTTCCACATTTACCTAAGGATAGTTCTCTGCCAGCTTCTCAGCTTGACAGAGATTCATACTGCCAGTGGCCTGTGGTTAACTTATCCATGAGAGGTGTCAGCCTCAACCTCATCCTTCACCTCCTTGACCGAACTGTAGCAGTCCTTGTCACCTGTGCCCTTTGTGTGCTGAGCCCAGAGCGACCAGAGCCTCTTGCTTACCTAGTGTATCCAGAACCTGCTCACCCAGCGTCTAAGCAAGTTCCTCTCTTCCGTTTTCCCCTGCCTACCCCTTGCGCTGCGTGCTGACTCAAAGTCTCTGCTGCCTCTGCTAAAATCTTAGTTGAGTTCAGTCTTTCTTCTCTACTGATGGGGCCTTGAAAGCTGTCTCTTTGGTTTAAGGAGTGTTCAAAATAGTTTGCTTCTACACTCCTTCTTTCTACATGTCTATTCTGACTTCATGGTGTCCATGTCACAGAGACCCAAAGTGAGCTTGGCCTCTACTGCAGCTCCAGTGAGGTTCATGTGCTGGGAGCTTGGTCCAAGGTGGTGGGACCTAGAGGGGCTGGGCCTAGTGCCAAGTCCTATGAGGGTGCTGCCCTGAGAAGAGATTAGTATCACCCTGTTGGGATCTCTGAGCTCCCACCAGAGCAAGTTTTTCAAAGAATGAGCTCAATCGCCAAATGATTCTCTGGCTTCCCATTTCCTTCCTGTTTTTGAGACACCATCTGCCATGAATCTTTCACCAGAGCTGAGGCAGTACTGGTGCCAGGCCCTTGAATCTCCACAGCCATGAGCTGAATAGACCTCATTTCTTTATCCAATTAGCTCAACTTGAGTATTTCTCTACAGTGAGGAGAAACGGACTAACATGGCCTCCAGTAGAGTTAGGATGTGCCACCAGGGCAGTCTGCTCAATTCCCCTGAAGCCACAGCTCCACCAATCTGCTTGCCAAGCTGGATAAATACCCAACTCCATGGCAGGAAGCACAGAGGGCTCTGTTCCAGGCTCAGTCCTCTTCCACATGCCTCTCCCCGCTTCCAGGAAACCCACCCTGCTGCTCCACGGCACCTCCTTGCCCGCCATCTTTGTCTCCACTCAGGGCTGGCCTTGCCTTCCCAGAGCACATAGTCCTGACTGCTCTGCACTTGGTCCTGTGACCGAAACTTGCTCCTCTTGTTTTTCAGTCCCTCTGGGCCTTTCTGGGGGGCTCAATAGCTCAGCAGCACAAGCGCCTTCTTGGCAAATCTACCTTTAAGTGTGAATGGTTGATACCTACTCCAGGTTCCCTTTCATAGTCACACTTGCAGTACAGCAGCAGCTTTTACTGATCTGGAATTTTAGGGCCTGTTCATCTAATCCCATCAGGTGACAACGATAAACTGGGACACTATCAAACCGAGATTACCAGGCCTTTCCCTTGGATATTCCAAATTTGATTAAGACTCCAGAAATGTAAATTTTAAATAAATAGCCAAAGGGACTCTTTCTTGTCTTCAGGAAAGATGGGGAAACACACAAATGCTACTGTCGCCCCGTTTGCTTTACAGAACAGGCAATGAAAGCCTGATGGAGAGCAGCTCCTCCTCCGCAGACCCACATCTGAGTGTCAGGTTTCCAGATGCCCTTCATCCCCAGGCCTCTGCTTGGGAAGAGAGGCCCTGACACTGGACATTTAGGGCTCTGAGTCGGACAGTGGGCGAGGATCAACTGTATCAGCAGTCACTCCTCTGTAGTGGTTACAGCTACATGCTCAGTCTGGACTTCCCGAGAGTTTTAAAACAGGATTTTCACAGGTGTGTCGGGGGAAATAATGATGCCACGACCCTGTGCTCTTGCTGTGGACCTCGGCCGGGGCTCAGCCTCAGGAGCACTCTAGTCTCCAGGAAGCTGGAGCTGCTGTTACTTTGATTCTCTCCTTCGTATGTGAAAGAAGGTAACTAGACTAAATGAGGGTCTAAGAACTTTTCCCAGAAGGATAATCCCCTGCGTTGCTCTGGAGTCCGGGGTGGACTCACAGTAACAGAAGAGTTGGGGCTGATATTGCTGAAGAGGAAAGAGGAGGAGCAGCCCCTGCGAGCAACTCCCAGAGGTGGGACAAGGGAAAGGCACAGTAAGGTTCTCTGGTGTCAGTCCCTGAGTCCAGGTCATGAACTCACCATTTGCATTCTCGGAAAATAATTGCAGGTCCTCAACGGTCACCAAATTGCTTTCATTTTTATGATTATAATGTTATTTTGATACCTATAGCCATGAGGCTATATCTAAACGCCATGTTTAAAGATGGCTGCCAGTCTGTTCAGGCCGCCATAACAAAAGACCACAGGCTAACTCGTAGGCAATAAAAGCTGCTTTCTCATAGTGTGGAGGCTGGGAGTGCAGGCGCAGGCAGCAGAAGATTCGGCACACGGAGGGTGCTGGCCCTCTGCTCCAGGTCGTGCCTTCCTATTGCTTCCCCATGAGCTGTGAAAGTGGGTCAGTGCAGCAGCTTTCTGCAGACCTTTGCAGAAGGCACTGCTTTGATCCTCTTCATGAACACAGAGCCTGCCAGACTTCATCCCTCCTGGAGGCCCACCAGACGAATTTTGGAGGAACATAAACATTGAAACTGGAGCAATTACTGTATTGTTGATCAAAATTAAATCAAATGCAACAGAGCTAAAAATATTCAATTATTCACATTTGCTTAATATACTAGGTAAGTGAATATTATTTTGGAGAAACTACATTACCAACTTGGGGGTTCCTGGTAGAAAACTGTTAGGCTGGGCCTGGTCTTTATTTAGTCTGGTTTTACATTGTGAGTTTCCCGATGCGGCTCCTGAGAATGTCAGTCCGCATACAGAAGAGCAGCGAGAGTGCATCCCAGCCTCCATTCCCGTTCAGGAGAAGCACTTGACCAACATAACCAACTTTTCATAAGTGAGGAAGGCAGGTGTCACTTGAAAGGACTGTAACGGTCTCCTGTTTTTTGGAAGATATTAGTTTATGGTACGGCAAAAGAATTCTTTTTTTAAATTAATTTTATTGGTCCATGTTTGCCATGAACAATGATCACATCTACCATAGGGAATTTGTACCTGTGCATAATATATTTTAATTCCTTTTTCCCACTCCCCTCCCTTCCAGCAACCCTCCCCTTACCCATTTACAAAAGCTGGGATTCCATGTTTCTCTTCTATTCTTTGTTTTTAATCCTTGTTTCCTTCTCGTCCTTCTCCAGCTTCCTCCTCTGTTCCGTTTCCAAGTTGAATGTGTTCTTCCTACTTCCCAACACTCGTCCCCCATTTTGTTCCTTACTTACCCTCAGGGTCTCTCACGAGAGAAACAATGCGATATTTAAACTTGTATCCAGTTTATTTCATTTAAAATTATGGTCTCAAAATGCATCCATGTACCTAAAATTGTCTCAGGTTTATCCTGCAGGATGACGTTGTGCAGGCTCTGTCTTCATGAATCGGATTAATGCAATGTCTTCTAACAAAGTCTTCAGAAAGCTACTGTATTTGTCCATTTTCCCAGCCCACAGGGAAGCAGCAAAAAGACACGAGCAGAGTTGTATATAAAAACCACCTTTTCTTTATCCATTCATCTGTTGAAGGGCATCCAGGCTGTTTCCAAGCTTTAGCTATTACAAATTGTAGTGCAATAAAGATGGGTGCACATATATCACTGTGGTATAATGCTTTTAACTCTGGGGAAGAAAGCTAGAAGAGAAACACCTGGGTCAATTGGAGGCTCTAGTTTTAGTTTTTTGAGGAATGTCATCTTTATACTCCCACCAACAGTGGAGAAGGGTTTCTTCCCCCCCCCCCCGCAAAGCTTCACCAGCATTTGTTATTGGTTGATTTCTTGATAATAGCCATTCTTTCCAAAATGAGATGGAATCTCAGTGTTGTTTTAATTTGTATCTTTCAAATGACCAGTGATATTGAACTTTTTTTTTATATACTGATTTGCCATTTGTACTTCTTCATCTGAGAAGTGTCCACTCATTTCAAATGCCCATTTTTGCATTGGGTCTTTAAATTTGGGAGGCCCTGATTTTTTTGAGTTCTTTATATATTCTAGATATTAGTACTTTGTCTGAGGAGTAACTGGTAAAATTTTTTCCCGTTCTCTGGGTTTTCTTTTATTGTGTTGGTGGTTTCTTTTGCTGTACAAAAGCTTTCTAATTTGGTGTGATCCCAGTTGTTGATTCTTTGTAATATTTCCCATGTGACTGGGGTTTTGTCTATAAAGTTTTTGCCTACATCTTCAAGACTTAGTCTACTTTCCAGCAGATTATTTCTGTTTTAATATTTAGATCTTTGATCCATTTCAATTTTAGTTCAGTACATGGTGAGAGATGTGGATCTAGGTTTAATCTTCAACATGTGGAAAGTGAGTTTTCCCAGCACTATTTATTAAAGAGGCTATCTTCCTTCCAGAGAAGGTGTTTAGCTTCTTTGTAAAAAATAAGATAGCTCAGTGTGCTTGGAGTTGTTTCTGCATCTTCTAATGTATTCCACTGATCCTCAGATTTTTTTCTAGTACCATGCTGTTTTTATTACACTAGCTTTGTAGTGTAACTTCAAATCAGGGATTGTGATGACACTGCCTTGCCTTTGTTGCCCAGAATGGTCTTAGCTGTTCTAAATCTGTTCTGGTTCCAAATTAATTTTAGAAATGTTTTCTCTGGTTCTGTGAGGTTTGCTATGGGAATTTTGATCAGGATTGCATTAAATCTGTGTAACAATTTTCAGAGTTTGGCCATTTTCACTGTATTGGTTCTTCCCACCCCAAAACAAGGCATAGCGTTCCATTTTCTGATATCCTCTTCAATTTCATTCTTAAGAGTACTATAGTTTTCAATGTCATTCACTTCCTCCATTGGATTGATTTCTAAGTATTACATTTTTCTTGATGCTATTGTAAAAGATATTGTTTCCCTTATTTCTATCTCAGTGACTTTATTATTTGTTTACAGGTATGTTAGTGATTTTTTGAGTGTTGACTGTATCCTGCTATACTACCAAATTTGGTTATTAAATCTAGGAGTCTTTTGGTGGAGTTTTGGGGGTCTTCTATATAGAGTGACATGTCATCTGCAAATAACGATAATTTAACTTCTTCCTTTCCATTCCTATTCCTTTCATTTCCTTCTCTTGTCTAATTGCTCTGGCTGGTGTTTCCAAAACTATATTGAACAGGCATGGTGATAGTATCCTTTTCTTGTTCCTGAACTTAATGTGAAAGTTATAAGTTTTTGAAAATCTGCATCATGTCTACAAAGTCTACTTATTCAAAAGTTTGGTTCAGCTCTGATATTTCTTTGCTGGTTTTACCATTTAGTATGATGTTGGCTATTGCTTAATCATAGATGGCTTTTATCAGGCTGAGATACAGACTTTCTACTCCAAGCTTTCCTTGATTTAAGGGTGTGAATTGAGAAGATTGTTGTGATTTTGATGGGTTTTCCTTATACAGGGTCTGTTTCTTTTCTGTAACAGCTTTTAATATTCTTGTGTTGAATTTCTGGAATCCTGACTATTATACGCCTTAGTTTAGTTTTTTTCTGCTTGTGGCTATTTGAAGTTGTATATGTCTCATTTACCTGTGTGTCAAATTCTTCTTCCATGCTGCGGAAGCTTTCTGTGATTAGTTCTGTGAACAGGTTTTTATGCCCTTTGTGTTATCTTCTGATTTTTCTCATTAATTTCAATTAACTTTATAGAGTGGTACCTTGGTTCACAAACTTAATTCTTTCCATAACTCTGGTTGAAAACTGAACTGGATAAGAACTGAATCAAATTTCCCCATAAGGTCAGCATTGAACTTAACCATTGAATTTGATGCAGTTCTAATCCAATTCAGTTTAAGACCAGAATTATAGAAATAATTAAGGTATTTAACATAGTACTATTGTATTATTCTTCTCTGCATCACCTAGTGGTTGTTAGATTGATTATTTGTGGTGCCCTGCTATTTTTAAGAAGTCTTCCATTTGATGATCACCAAACACAACACTGACTCCTAGATCTGACATTTTAACTTCACATTGGTTGTTTCTAAAGGCAAACTTTTATCTTGGGGATGGAAACAACTGTTTAAATTTATCACTTTTTTTTTTTTTTTGGCAGTACTGGGGATCGAACTCAGGACCCTGCGCTTGCTAGGCAGACGCTTATTCCACTCTGCTATATCCCCAGCCCCCTACATTGGTTGTTTCTGCCGCATATGTTTTCAATAGAATTTTTAATCTCCAGACATCTGTTTGAATCTGTTTTATGGAATCCAATTCTTTCCTATGTTGGGCATGTATGGTTTCCATGTCTTTCCTAAGCTCTTTCATTTTTAAAATCTGTATCTACTCCAGATTCACTAACTATTTCCTTCATTTGGGCATCATTGCTTTAGATATCTAAGGCATGATTTCTGTTTTATTTTGTCTAGGGACTTATTCATCTGCTTTGTTACTTCTGCTGCTACCGTTTCAGAAAATTCAGCGGGGTAGCTTTGGCTTCTTCCATATCAATTCCCTCTGGGTTTGCTTTGGGCCAGTTGAGTGTTTGGGATTGTTTCTTGCTTCCACGTTTTCTCATTTTTTAAAAATTTGTTTTCTGCACTGAAGCTTGTAAATGATTTATGGTAGGTAGTTTTATTACTAGTATTGAGACCTCTTTGGTAGTGCCTACTTTTCAGCAATGTCTTCTAGACACAGCTGGCTTTTGGCCTTTGGATCTGTCCCAGATGCTGCCTCTTCTGTTTGTTAGGGATGAAAGGTTATGGCCTGTGGAGCTGGGGATATAGCTCAGTGGAATAAGTGCTTGCCTAGCAAGCGCAGGGTCCTGAGTTCGATCCCCAGTACCACAAAAAAAAAAAAAAAAAAAAAGAAAGGTTATGGCCTGTTTGGCTTAGCACCTAGTTGTTTGGTACTAGGATGTAGCATTGTTTATGTCTCATACAATCTAGGTATTGGAACACAAGGAAGATCAACTGGTTACAGCAGCTAAGTTACCTTGGCTAACTTAGCACATTCAGTTCTAAGAATGGGATCAAGCACAGACTGGAAAGTGATAAACTATAATAACTAATACTTTGTCTCCTTTAACCCTAGGTACAAGATTTATAGTTATATAGCAAGATCTAAGACAAATAAGAAAATGACATAGAGTAAATATCTACTCAATAGAGCAATTTTACCCCCTTTCACTATAAAGCAATATTCAACCATAGGAAGATATAGTTAACTGCCTATAGATTCATAAGGGTAAATAATACAGTGTGATAGAATGAAGCAAAAAGGGAAAAGAAATAGATTATGAAAAATAACGCAATGGTAGATGTAAAGATGTGATAACATGGATGTAGATGGTCCTGTTAAAGAGTACAAGGAGATTCCTTGTATTAAATAAAAGTAACAGAGATGACCAACTAGGAGAAGGATAAATAATAGGGAGTAGATATTAAACTAGAGGAAAGGGGAAAAAACACTAAGGGAGCAAGTTGAAAGACAGTGAGAAAAAAAGTGGGAGAGTAAAAGGAGGCCCTATTCAAAAATAAAGCAAAGTAATATTTAAAAAGGAAGGGGGACAAGAAAGTAGGCAGTAAAATTCCAACATCCACTGAAAGGGAAAAAAAAATTAAGAATTAAAAAAGGATACCAATAGAGGAGGGAGAAAAGTTCCTATGTATTTCCATAGGAGTGTTTTCTTCCCAGGTCAGTAGTCTTTAATCTTACAAATCACGTTCCTCTTTTTCCCTCTTTAAAGTCTGTGAGTTTGGGGCTGGGGATATAGCTCAGTTGAATAAGCGCTTGCCTGGCAAGTGCAAGGTCCTGAGTTCGATCCCCGGTACCACAAAAAAAATAAATAAGTAAAATAAAGTCTGTGAGTTTGTAGGGAGGTTACTCCATTCAAGAGGAATCCTCTCTGTGATCCCATTTGTGGTAGCTGTTCAAGCTGGGGAGTAGGACCATGGAAGTGGGGTCTTGGTTCAGAGGCTCCTATTGTAGGTTCCTTCTGGTTTGGGACTGGTGCTGGTTACCAGATGTATATTTCAGTGTCTGTGGGACAGGCTCCTGACACCTTGCAGAGGTCCCTGTGTATTCTCAGATCTGACTTGCAGTCCTGTGGATGCTCAGAACAGCAGCATATCTGCCCAAGACTAACATGGGGAAATTTCTGGAGGCCCAGTGAGAGCACAGGGCACTAGGTAGTCTCTCATAGGTGCTCTAGGGAACTGGGCAGACCCAGCAGGCCCTTAACCCATGCTGCTGACCAGCAGAAGACTGGCCTATTGCATTAGTTGGGGACTGGACCTAAGGCTCTGGCAAAATGCAGGGTGAACACTCTGCTGTGCCCTAGTGGGGCCACCGCACCTGGTTCTGAATGAACATTGCCACAGTTCAGGTGTACAAGGCAGAGACTCACATGGGCTTGGAACACCCTGTAAGCCCAGGTTGCTTGGGGGCTGGATCTAGACGTCAGACAGAGATTTTGGTGGGTCTGACACTGGAGCAGGGCAGTGAGAGCGTGGTATAGGCTCAAGCGAGCCCAGGGTGCTGAGTACAGACTCAAACTGGACCAGTGTTACCTGTGGGCCAAATGGATGTTCCCATCTGAAAGGTACAATAGATATTGTAGAAGGGAAAAGAAATGGCTCAAGTAGGAAGAAGCAACTGGGATGAAGGAGGGGAAAGGAAAAAGAAAGAAGGAAGAGGGGGAAAAATATATATATATATATATACACACAGGATAGCTAAGATAACTGTACTACTAATATCTGTTGGTTTATTGAAAGGAACTGTTAATGTGTAACTGTTTGATCAATCTTGCATTCCTATATCTGGTTATATGTGCAACCATTTTGAAGATGACATTATGCAATACAAAAATCATTGTTAATATCCTATCACCATGTTTTGAAATTCTGTATCATTTTTATTGCTCTCTATGCTGTTTTGTTTATGTATTTGTTTTTGTTATGTTGGTTTTTTTAAAAAAGAAAAACAAAATTTATATGTATATATAAGGATAGCTAGAATAGATATATTGCTGATGTCTGTAGTTTATTGAGAGGAACAGTCCATGCGTAAAATTTTCTTTTTTCTTTTCCAATTTTACAAGCTTGAATTCAGTAATTAGAATGACTGATCTGAAAACAACAATATGCAGTATAAGAGCCATTGTTGAACTCCTGCTATTTTGTATGGTGAAGCTCTGCATCATTTCCAGTGGTTTTTTTTTCTGTTGTTTTTAATTTTTTTTTTACTTGTTACTGTCTTTGATTGTTTGATCAGTCTTACATTCTTATGTCTAATGGACTGAACAACTTTGTTGAAGATAACAGTATGTAATTTAGCAACCATTGTAAAGTTCTATCATTTCGTCTTGAGGTCATGTATCATTTTTGTTGTTTTTGTGTTGTTTTGATTTTGTCTTGTTGTTTTATCAGTTTCTTAATTTTTAAAATAAAAAAATAAACAAATGGATGTTTCAGTTTTCTGGGATAAACCACATGTTTTCAGAGTGACTCAGGTGTGCTCAGGGTCCCATACTGAAGACTTTTTTTTTTAAGACAAAAGAATACAAATACAGATCAGAATAACCCATAAACAGTTCAGAAAATACAAAATTATACAGAAACTAGTAGGGAATTAGCACTGGATGTTGTATTACATATTGTTATCTTCACATTAGCTAACACATAAACATTAAAGGAAATTGAGTAGAAAGTAGGGAATTAGTACTGGATGCTGTATTCCATAAAGCTAACTTCATTTTTGTGATCACAAAAACGATTAAGGAAATACAAAATTATACAGAACATAGAAGGGAATAATCTCTGAATGCTATTTTACCTAAAATTACCTTCCCATTTGTTACTCTATTATAGCGATGGTGGCTCGTCTGAAAATTCAAATTTATAACCTACATGGATGTATACAAACTATCATGTTTGGGGTGGAAAAGCACCTGTATTCACTATGGACCGCCGGTCTCCCCTCCGCCATAGTGCTACAGGGTATAGGGGCGGAGGGAGGTGGTTTCAGTCCGCCCTCAGTGGCGCCGCATGGCGTCCCCAGGCCTGTGCCCCGCCCATAACAACGCCGCTGTGGAGCCACGCCCACTCTTGACACTGCATGAATTGCTTGTTTTTCTGCCCAGAGTCTGACAAGGAAGGGGCAGACACAGAGGGAGCAGCTTGCAGGTCCCTCGCCCCTGTTTTGTGCCACCAGGCCGCGCCCTGTTGTGTTTACACCCAAGTCTATCCTGTGTGGCTTGACTTTGCCATGCTGCTTAGAGCCCACCAGTTATTTGGGAGCTTCTCACAGGGGCAGTTCCCATGGCTGAGGCCTGGGGCAGCCCTGTCAGACTGCTTTGCCTCTTTTAAACTTCTCTGTGTGTGTATGTGTTGTTTGATCTATAAGCCTTTTCTTTCAAATGGATCTTTTTGCATCAAGGGTATGTCCCTCTCCCTCTTCAATTACCAGGTTTTCAGTTCATCTCTGAGTCACTCAGATATGACTCCTCTTCTATTCAGCTGTGTTGCTGCCTCAAAAAAGAAATTTTTATAGAGAATGTTCAGATCCTTGAAAACTGTCGAAGGACTCTAAGAAATGTTGAAGTTTGCAAAAAAAGCTCAACTCAATTTGCTTTTTTTGAGACTTGGATCTAAGCCCAGCTCAGTCACTAACCAGCTATTTATTGAAGGCTCTTTGCTATCCTGGGCATCAGTGTCCTTGTCTGAAATGGTCCTGCAAATTCCACTTAAGCCCCCACTCTGAAAGTAGAGACAATAACGGCAGGGGCAGGGAGCTGTGGATTTGCCCTCAAATGCTTGACAATGTGCTGACCCATTCTCAGGTAGCAAAGGACAGGCAGGAATAGCCCAGGACTCCCAGGACTGTCAGGGCACCAGCTCCCAGGCAGAGGCAGGATGTGGGATGTGATTATTGCCTGGGGTGCTGGAAGGACCTCCAGGGCAAGCAGAGTCCATGTTTTTGCTCTCTGCTGCCTCTTGAGTACAGAACTTGGCCTTGCATAGGATGAGGTCTTGGCAGCAAGAAAACAGGAAGGCTCAGGCAGAAGTTCTGGGCGCCTGAACTCAGCGCTTCAATATTCCTTGCTCAGCAGACTGCTCATGTGCTGGTGCGCGTGCACACGTCTGCGTCTGCCAGAAGGTTGGTGAGGATGTGCACTTCAGACCCATTTCCCAGCCACAGGTTCCCACGGCCCACCTGTCCAGGCCTGCCAAGCTCTTCACCATTTAGTAGGGACCCTGTCTGCACAGCTCTTTCTCCCTCCTGCTCAGTGGCTCACAGCTTAGTTAAGATATACTTGGGGATCAGGTGTGTGGTGTGCACCTGTAATGCACTTTGGGAGGCTGAGGCAAGAGGATTGCAAGTTTGAGGCCAGCATGGGCAATTTAAAGACTTAACGAGAACTTATCTCAAAATGAAAAAGTGCTGAGGATGTAGCTCAGTGTTGAAGCTCTGGGTTCAGCCCCCAACACTGCACACACACAATGAGGATACGGGGCTAAGAGATTCCGTAAGTTTTCTTACGTCTGCTAACCTACAGAGAAATCACTTCCAAGTGCATAGTAGCCACTGTGGTAATGAAGACCTGCTTTATTGTTCTAATTCCATTTTAACTTCATGGGTCCATTTTAATGCCTATCTTTATCTTAAGATCTACTTCTATGTTAACTTTAAGTATTAGCGTTCAATTTCTGAAGCCCCTTGAAGCTGTGGTATAAATCAGTAGCCACCTCCTGTCTTCTTCGGCACTCACAGTTCAGCTTCCTTTAGCTGGGAGAAGTCAGTTTCCAAAAGGCCATGTAGGGGACTACAAGAGGGGCTGGTAAATGGGGGAAGAAAACATTAGAACCTTTATTGTTTGCAGTATATTCAGTCTCATCCTTCTTAAATTTCCATTTTGGACAAACTTCACCATATACAAATTAGTGAACTAATATAAGTATAGAAGTTAAATAACTCATGTGATGGGGGCTGCTGATATTCATTGAGTTTCTGTTGTTGATGTTTTTATTGAAGTGATAGACAATCTTAAAGTTTGGAGACCTTCACCCTACAGAACAGAAGCAGCTGTCACTCGGTATAGAGAGCCCTTCCTAGTCGTCGTTGTGGCCGAGGAAGTTTACATCTATAATCCCATGAAAAGTTATTGGAGTTCTAGGAGTTAATTCCAATCTACCACTTACAGTGCAACCCATGGTGAGAAGAAAGACACTAAGGCATAATTGCAGTTGTGTTGAGCCAAAGGATCCTAAGTCCAGCCATGATGATGGTCATCCGGAACAAAGGCCTTGACCCAAGGCCAAACCCAGGAATTATTCATTCATGAAGAAAGGAGTGGCTTGAGGATGAGTGACTGTGAGAATGGTGGGAAGTAGGTGAGCGCCGTGAGCTGGGCTAGGTAGGAACCCCAAAATCATCTCTGTAAAGGTGGAGAGAAGGGTACACCCAGGAGTAAGGGTATGCAGAAAGGGTATGGAGCATCTTGCCCCTGCCCTTAGTGTCTCCTTACATAACTGAGATAGTATGTAAGGTTTGAGGGTCAGCTCTTCAGCTCTGATATGTAATCTTTCATAGCCTCTATCCCAGCCGACAGGACAGTGTGGAGCACTGGCTCTACATCCTGCTTCATCCCGACTCACACTCGGGAGCAACAGGGGGCCCAGGGAAACACGCCTGCTATCTTCAAAGACTAGCATCAGCACCTCGGCTAAACCCATAGGCATTGCTTGAAGCCAACTGAAGGGATAAGGAAAAGGTCCTAGCCAGCTCTGTACACATCAGTACCCAGAAACAGGGCCTGGCTCAGCCAAACCGGAGACCATTGCTCCTCTTTCAAGGACAGTTGCCCAGGTGGTCCTCTGCAGCCCAGCTGTACTTCAGAATCATTGAGGGGCATTTTCAACAAATCCTATTATGCCTCATTCCATCCCAGACTCAGGGAACCCTAATTTTAAGGGTGAAGAAGTGTGGGTCAGTGTATTTTTAAAAAGCACTCCCTGATGACTTCTGATGCAAATCTCCCTGATAAATACCATATTGTTCTCTAGACCGTAAGTTCACCAAGAGCAAAGACAGCCCCTCTCTCTCAGTTACCACCACAGCTACAAAACCTGGCACAGAGCCTGCCATGAAGTAGATGTGCCATAAATTTTACTTGAAGAAATGAATGGTGAACAGAACCACACTCCAGAGACAGCTGATGCCATCTGTTTCCTACTTAGGGCTTCTTTATGATTGTTTTACATGTATGAGAACCCAGTATGAGTAAGATTGGGTCTCTTATCTGATGACTTTTAATAAATGGGTGTTCACTGTGTATTTTAGCACTATTGAGCATTTCTTATCCATTGTACTATGTAAAAAACCCCTTTATTCCTACAGCGTTCTTCTGTATGTCCTGTTACATGGTTTGGAGAGAGTCAGAATTGGGACTTTCTACCTCTAAGAGTAGGAACATTTTAAAGCAGAAGCTCCTTGGGGAAGGGTGATTGGCCCTGGCCCCAAAAGCAGCCTCTGGCTTTGGGAGCGGGACTTACAGGACTTTTGTGCTCTGGCAGGAGGATCTGCTTGGCACTGTGCCTGAAGCCTTGGGGTGTCTACATTCTTGTTCCTGCTTCTATCACTACTGCCATGACACTTAGATTCTCTGAGCCTTTGCCAATAATATGAATATTCAAAGTATGGGAGAGGTGACAGGGCAAATTGGAAGCACTAAGCTTTCTATTGTAAATAGCTCCAAATGGACAGAAGAGCCCAGGAGCACTTCCCACCTGAAGGCAACACCTCACCTTTCTTCTGTTAAAATGTGCCATTTCCTCCCAACGGGGAATGCTAGCTCCTTATGTGGGGGCCCAGGAGATCACACAACTCTAGACTCAGCCCCTCAGGAAGGCTCGTAGACACAAGGAGTTAGGAGATCTGACTGGTAGTGCAGAATCGCCCAGGATGGGATCACTGTCTGAAGAGGGAGCCCTGTTTTAACTCTACAAGGGGAGCTTAAGTGTTCGGGACACTCCTCCTCTTCATGGTGAGCCAAGTAAACTTGTCAGGCAAGTTCTCCTGGAGCCAGGACAGGGTGAAGGAACCAGCTCCTCCCCCTGCTCTTCAGTGCCTGCTAAGTCCAGACATATCCAAGCAAATGGTTGACTGTCCTTGTCCTTGGGCATGTCTCATGGGACCTGGAAATGTCATAAAATCTCCAGACTATGGACTGCATTTTGTCTTTGGTGCAGGGCTCTTTTTCTCCATGGCTCCAGAATGACCCCCGGTGCTCATAAAATGTCCACACTCCCTATCCACTGCCACCCTCATCTGATTCTGGAGACCTGGGGCAGGTCTCCAGAATCTGCATTCCCTTCAGCAGTCTGATGTAGGAGTCCAAAAACCGGAGACCGCATAGTTGAGAAGACTGACTTGCACCACAGAAACGTAAGAAGTCACTTCACCTCCATGGGCACTGTTTCTTCTTAGGGCTTCATTTTCATATGAGGCAAGTAACACTCACACAGCGTAGGGATGGTTGCCCAGAATATCAAATTACAACATGTGAGCAGGAAGAGCACCACTCTACCTCAAAGCACACATTTAGAATTCTGTAACTTCAGCTCTGGTCTTCGCACTGGAAAAACCACACACAACACCAGGCTGGTTAACAGTATGTCCAAAAGAGGAGCTTCCGCCCCAGGATTATCTGTTCTCCTTGGAGTTTGTATGTTTTGCTGTGACCAATGGTACCTGCCTCCCACCAGGCAGCATCTTCTGATTAGCTGTAGTGCTTGGGATGATCACTGCCGGGATACCCGGGAAACCTCCAGGTATGAATCACCCGTGGGGACTAACTCTATCAATAACTCACTCTACCGAGAGTACATTTGTACTCTGTATTCTCTGTATTTGTCCCAGGCAGGTGAGTGGACTGGCGCTGGGTGCTCACCAGTGGGATGTGCCCATCATTGCTCTGGACATTCTATACAGCTCATCTTTCTCGTACCCTTCCCCACAGTCCCGTAGCTGCAGGCTGTTATCACCATCATGCAGGAGACTCAGGAGATCTGGCAACGTTCCCAAGACCATATAGCTCGTAAGTAAACATGCCAGGGTTCCTCCCCAGGAAAGCCTGACTCTGAAGCTTGCACATGATTTGGTCTCCACTGTCAAGGATTTTCCACCATAATTAGGGAGATTAACTACAGAACAGTATATAATTAGTAATCAAGGTTTGGTGAGGTGGTAAATATTTTCTGTGATTTGAGAGGAATCACCTCTGATGGGTACTGCAGGGACATGGTAGTAAAGGAGTGCAGGGGAGACCAGGGTTAGACTGAGGTTTTAGAAGCAGTTTGCCAAGGTGGAGGCTGTGTGCTCTCTGGCAGCACATGAAGGACATGGAATTTGCCCTCCACCAAATCTGAGGTTTGGAGGAAGACAGGTGAAAAAGTAATAATGACAAGTTAGGGGCTTGGGGTGCAGGCTGGGCCAGCAGCTCTGCATCACGTGCAATAATAAACACACACACACCACGCACACACGTGTGCACACACTCACACATAGCCTCTGCCACACTCTGGCATATGCTGTCCCCTCTGCCAGGATGTTGTTCTTCTCTTCTTGTTCAGATGACCATAAAAGGGTTAAGATTCATTTCGGGTGTCCCCAGGCAGCATGACGTATGCCACTTCTGTGCTTCCATGAGCCCTGTATAAATTTCAACCCTGCTCTTAACCACATTGTGTAGTAACTGTCTGTTCTGGAACATGGCCTGAAGGAAGAGCCTCCTTCCACTCCACCCTGGTGCACAGCAGGGCTTTGGGAATGCATGGTGGAGAGAGGGCGGAGGCTTGGTGCTGCCCCAAGAAGAGCCGTGAAAAGCTTTTGGGAAAGGGCATGATGAAAGTTCAAGCAACACAGGTGTTTCAGTGGAGGAAATGGGATGGGGAGATTAGAGACACAGGAAACTGACTCAACAAATTGGCATGGCAAAAAGACTTGGGGACACTGGTCTCCTAATGAGACCAGGCCTGGGCTCATAGCCCTTCCCAGTCTTGGAGATTAGCCTAGAAGCAGTAGGATACTACATAACAGCAGGACAAATGGGTGAAAGCTGGATTCTCATTGTTTTCCTCTTGTTAACCTAAGACAGACCTCTTTTAACCTAATATTCCAAAATGTCACAAATGATTAAGATTTCAGAGTCTGCAATACATTAGCACTTGTATTATAGGGCCTGTCTTCAATGTTCCCTACCTTATTGTAGCACTATTTAAGACCCAAAGTTTGGGAATGATCTAAGGTTAACAAGGTCGATGTTTAGACAAACAAGGGCACCTTCAGACAATGTAATAATAGAACATTGTGCAGCTTTCAAAAAGGGTAAGGCAGAGCTTTAAGTACTTATGTGTAATGTTCTCCAAATGTTCAGAACAGTAAGTACATAATATACTTATGTGTGCATGTGCAAAATGGGGGCTTGCTTGCCCCAACATTCATGGGTGGTAGAGAAAGCAGGGTGGGCAGGGGGAGGAGCGGGGCCGCCAAGCAGCCACGACAGGCCCCCAGCAGGGAGCTCTGCCCTTGGGCTGGTCCTTCAGAGTTGTCCTCAGTTAACAAGGATGATGTAACTAACTCATCATCAACCAGTGAAGGGAGGAAGCTATCTGGATAAGCAATATGGCCCTGGGTAGGTACCTCTCTTCAGTGAAAACCCCACTGGCTGGTCCTGCTATTTGCCTTTAAATTGGCCCACCTTTTAAAAGAGCCACAAATGTCTCTGCTTCTCAGTTTGGGACATGTTGGTTTCTTTAAAAGAATACTTCTGACTTTATTTTATCTTATTTTGTGGGCACCAGAAAGCAAACTCAGGACTTTGCACTGGCGTGGCAGGTGCTTGTGGTGCTGAGCTCTATCCCTGGCCTGAGTTTGGGCCATGTTAACACTCACTAATTTGCCAAAGATCAGAAAATGTTCCCAAATCAGTATTTTAGACAACTACTCTGTCGACGTGATAATCTATTATTTCCTTAAAAGAATTCCAGCATGGTCACATTATCATCACCCAGTCTCTGTTGTCACTTGCTGTCATGGCTTAGAGAACCTTCCCCTCCAAGGAAAACAACAGCACGCATACTCTTTTTACTCTTCTGTTCTATTGATATGACTTAATGCATAAAATACTGTGGCCTTTACCTTTTGAACATCCAGTCAAGGAAAAATTTATTGAGTACATATTTTATGCCAAACATTGCTACATGCTACACACAAATGCTACCACTGAGCTGTATCCCTAGCCCAAGGCACTGATTGAGTGGGTCTATGTGCTCAGCACCTTGGAGGCCCTGTGGGTTTGTCCCTTTGAGAGTATGGTTGCCATGGAACTACTTTGCTCTGATCTCTGCCAACAGAACTTCTTCACCTCTCTCTGTGAGGTGGCAGCCCCAGAGGTCAGCCCTAGACCAACCGCCCATGCACACATCCAAACTATGCCTCTACCAGCAGCCCAGACAATAGCAGAGCTGTGGGGACACTAGTGCCAGTCCATCCCATGGATATGGGATTCAGCAAATGGGAAACTTTGACCCAAGGACTCCACTGTGACCTTCCTGAAACTTTCTGAGAATTGGGCTACAGTCTGATTCATGCCCTGACCACATGTTCCTTACCCACTTCATTCATGGGCATTATAAGGGGACCCCCGAGTTACAACTGGCCTGACATTCAATGTGGGTTATAATTGGAATTTTAGTTAGTCTTAACTTATGACTAAAGTCTTGAGTAATAACTGAATGCCAGCCGCTTGTGCTTCTGGATGGTCTCAGATGCAGATTTAACCCTTAAAGAGTTCTAGAAGGAACATTACATCCTTTCCTGTATGGGGTGAGTTGAAAAATCCTGCACTAGTGTGTCTTTAAGGACACTGAGATCAGCCCATGTACAGGAGAGATGCTTTGAGGGCTGTAGAGGAGCCTGAGCCTTTAGCTGACAACCTGAGTTCCAACCAGCCCTCAGGAATGCATCAAGTTCCTTAGTCAAGGGTCCACTGTACCTGCATGGGGTTCTGAGTTTCCCTGCTTCAATGTGATTTCTCCACTGTATCCTTCATAGGCAATCTCCCCAAATCAGGTTTACACTGAAAACTGTCTTGGAGTCGGTTTTTAAGAGCCCAAACCGACACCCATTCCTTCAGATGACCAGAGCATAACAGGGTCTTGTCCTTAAAACCACAGTGCCAACCTCCTGGATCAAGGGATATAAACTATGGTGTTATCTGCCTTTCAATGTCAGCTGAGTGCCAGCCACAAAACATTTCAGATGCAAAGTGTCTTCACTGAGGCCTCCCCAACTGCAAACCAGGGACCTAAAACAGTTCCAGCCTGTTCAACACTCCACACATCCATCAGGAATTTCCTGGGGATACATAATAAAGTCTGAGATACAAGGGTCCAGTTACATCTTAATACAATACATAGATGCAATCTACTTATACCTTAAATAGAAACAATCTATTTATATACTATATCTATGTAAATATAATGTATCTACAATGTAGCTATATAACTAGATACAATCTACTTATATCTTAACTTCCACCAATGTTTTTGTAGCCCTTGAAGTTTTTAAAAGGGCTTTTACCTGTCTTTTTTCCAGGGCAGAGTATCAAATCTAGGGCTTGGGTTCACTTCACATTCACTTTTAAATGGGTAAATTCACTGCATTTAAAAATGATCCCAACTTCATTCACAGCGTCCTTGGGAGGTTGGTGTACCGAATTCTCTTTGTTCCTGTATCTAGCTAGAAAATGATGGAGAGGGCTACTTAACCAGCCCAGGGCAAAACTCACATCAGAACCCAGGCCACTGGCTCTCTCCTGGCGTACTTCTCAGGCAGGAGTGAGTTTATACTTGTTTGCCAAAATACCAATGGTTTTACAAAACTTGCAAGCAAGTTCATTAGCCCTGGAGAGTTTGGGACTATGGTTAAGAAAAATAAAAAGAGAAGAAATAATGGAAAGAGTGCATTATTATATTACCAAAGCTCAGTGCTCATGGTCATGGATAAATGCATTTATCTTACTGATTTCCCAAGTTTACCTTATTGCCAATGCAAAACAGTTTCACAGCAACTGGGATTCTCACGTCCCAAAGGACCTTACTACATACCTGCCACCCTCCCTGCTTTGTGGTTGTGAGGCAGACTGAAGTTATGGAGAAGATGAATCTGTTACCCACCATGGTAAGGTAGACATAATTATCAAAACTAGAGGACAGTCACCAATGTTACCATGCATATTTGTCCTCTATCGGAAATAATGCCTTCGTATTGTATAACATAGGTCAAATGCCCAATAGTCATCCACAAAATCTTTTTTTTTTTTGGCGGTACTGGGGATCGAACTCAGGACCCTGCGTTTGCTAGGCAGGCGCTTATTCCACTGAGCTATATCCCCAGCCCCCATCCACAAAATCTGATACTCAAGTGTCCCAAGCAGAAGACTTGGACATATGTGGACAAAGTATGTTACACAAGAAATGACAGTGATGGCTGCTCAGACCAATCAGGCAAAAATGAAAACACACATTTGAATTTTTTAATGGGTTCTTGGAGCAGCTGTCCTTGCACACTTCAATTACATAAAATAACTCATACTTAGAAGGCTTCCTTATGAATACTCTACAACTACAATGACGAAATTCTATATCTCCAGGGCTGGGGTGTAGCTGTGGGATAGAGCACATGCTTAGTAGGCAAAAGCCCTGGCTTCCATGTGGAGCATTACAATACATAAGTAGTTTCTGCCTTTTTACGTAGGCAGAAGTTAATAAAGTTAAGTTAATAAATCCAGCATTACAAGGTTTACCAAAGGAAAAAACCTCAATGCACAGCCCCTGGCTATCAAACCTGTTTGGGATCCTTTGGCAATTATAATTAAGATTAAAGAAAAGCCCATACATTCTGTGGCTCACAGACGTTTTGTTGCAAACCTCTGTTCCTTCTTTGCCCTTCTTCACCACTGTCCTCCCTGTTGCCTACCACGTTCCCCAGTGGTTTAGACTGAACAGCACTTCCCGACCCCTCACGGTCTAGCCAGGCTGGATTATTCTAAAACCACGGCAGCACGCGGCACAGTTGGAGAGAGAAGAGATGGAGAAAGAGGAAGCCACTGCTTCAAACACACTCTTGGCCCAAGCCCTCGTTCCAGCGATTGCAGCTGCGGCTTCGGAGACCCACGCTCATGGAAGCCTCCCGACTCGGCCGGGGGAGAGCGGAGTTCCAAGAGCTGGTCCAGAACTGGAGAGGAGAGGGCGCAGCCAGGAA